>BLKM01009049.1:255156-301241 GCA_013340265.1 Coptotermes formosanus | reverse complement strand
CCCCCCCCCCCCCCCCACCAACAGCGAAAGGCAAAAAATCATTACAGTAGATCGCAAAGGCTGATGCTCAGTTGGCGAGTGACTTGGGTTTAGTCTCAAGGGGTTAATTTGTATAGTTGACAGATAACGATACTAGGAAGAAATACAAAAACATATGCAACATACTTATGCTTGGGGCCCCTTTCTGAACCACCAGGCCCCACTTATTTGTACTGGCTTAGCACCAGGTCACCTGCACTAGAGAGAGGTATCATTAGGTAGCAGGCTGCTGCCTTCATCTTCTACCTTGATTTTGGCAGAAAGTCTCTCTTGAACACTGATGCCTTCCTCCCAGACTACGTGGCATCACACTCCAGAAGGATGTGATCTTCATTAGACTGTCAAATCACAGAAGATGCAGGAAGTTCACCTCCATTGTGCACATCGTCTATAATGGATGGACCATCTAGTCAAGGTGTGTCATGTCAGGGGTTGGGATGTATGGTGGTAGGAAACTGAAATTCAGTGTATCATCAGCTGTGTCATTAATTTGGACACTATAGAAATATGCTTACAAACAAGGTGAGCATGATTAGTGTCCACTTTAGTAGCCAGTACAAACGTGTGAGCTTGGGGTGGGGGGAGTTGGCTTGCAGTGGTAGTGGTTGTTCATTGCCTGACCTGCTAGTGCCTGTTGATACAGACACACAGTAGGTTCAGATATCATTTGAGACTGTGTAATATTCTTTGTAAGCATGGCATTGGGACAAAACAGAACTAATATTTTCGGGGGGGGGGGGGGGGGGGGGGTTACAAACTGCATGTGCCTCAAGGGTTGAAAAGATTGAATTGTTAGTGTTAAATGTGTATGGTAGTGTTAAATATGTATGGTTTATGGCCTGCAGTCATGGAAGCATATCAGTGAAACAGTGTCTCTTTTAAATGTTTTAGAATGTTGTGGTTTTTGCTGACTGATTGAGGAGCATCCAGGAGGTCCCAGTGTGCACCCATCCTGAGGAGCTTATTATCTTAAGACCAAGACAGGCATGCCCAGTGCCCCATCCAGTGCAATCTCAGTGAAGGATATCAGAGTCTGTCGTCTGGATACACAGACCATTGCCCTCATCTCTCTGTGTAACCACTAATGAGGAGTTCCAGCATCAGAGGTGTGTATCATGTGACAGAGTTACCAGTTGTGTGACACAATGTTTGCAAATTCAGAATGAGGTGGTTTTTCTTGAATTTTGCATTTCACATTCGATAGATTATTAGCAACGGCAGTAGCTACAGCATAGCGTCCAGACAGGCTCTGAGGCTCACCCAATATCCTATTCAGTCAGTACATGAGGTAATGCGGCAGGGGTGTGAAGGCACCCACTTGTGTCTGGTGCCAATATTAAGAATATGTTGAGCCCTACGTTGCTAGTCCCATTTGCACATTCATGGCATGATGTTTCATTCAGCACAGGGATAGCCTTATTTATAAATAGTGTTTGATGTTAACAGGTTGTTCAGATGATTGTAACCTTCAGTTTTTGCAGTGCGTAACTACCATTTGAACGGAACATACTGTCACCATCTTCAGAGTGACGTAGTTTTGTTCAAGTGAAAATAATGTACAAGGAGCACGTAACTTGTGGAGTGGAGTAGTTTTTTTTGTGCCTGTCTCACCTTCCATTGGATTGATGTAACTGGAACGTCACATCTAGCATTCAACACATACGCGCTACAAACAGTACCTGTTTGGTCGAAATCATTCAGTAATGGTGGGCACTTTACGTGGAGGCTGAAGTAGTTTTTCCTCCCTATGTTGCCTTCCATTGGACTGATGTAAGTCAAATGTCACATCTAGCACTCACCTTGCACATGCTACAAACAGTGCCAGTTTGCTTGAAATTGGCCAGTAACAAAGGGCACTTTTTGTAGGGGGCTGAAGTAGTTTCTTGTGCCTATCTCGCCTTCCATGGGAGAGATGTAACTCAAACATCACACCTAGCACTCACGTAGCATGTGCTACAAACAGAGGGAGTTTCGTTCAAATCGGTCAATAATGAAAGGCGCTTTACTAATATGCCGTAGTAGTTTTTGGCCTGATCTTGCCTTCCACTGCAGTGATGTAACTGACATGTCACACCTAGCACTCACCGTGCATTCGCCACAAACAGTGCAAGTTTGGTTGGAGTGGGTCAATAATGAAAGTCTTTGTTACAATATAAAATATGAAATGCAAGCACATCCTTTTCAACGAGCAACTGATGGGCATTTTTTCTTTGCAGGTTGTGGGGAGCAGTGCCTCGTAACAAATGGCCAGCAGAGTTCCATTCTCCCAGCACCAAGTACAACAAAGAGTGAGTCTTCATGAGTCATACATAATTTTTAATACTCCTTCTTAACTTGCTTCAAATATGACACACAATTGTATGCTGATAGCTCATGTTATTGTCCAGGCATTATTACTAAACTGACATTCTGTGGGTAGGCATGGTGAACACAATAACTCTGAGGTAAGCAGGCAGGCAGGGAATGGCAGGGGTGCATGCAGAGGTGGTCAGGCAGATTCAGGCAATTAGCAGGTAGGCAGGGGCAGAGAGGCAAATAGGAAGGCTGGGCCAGAAGCAGGAACTGGCAGATAGTGGCAGGCAGGGTCTAGCGCACATGCAGAGATATATCTGTGGAGGCAAGCAGATGCAAGCTGAAACAGGGATGCATACAGAGGCATGCAGGGAAAGGCTGGCAAGCAAAGGCAGGGAGACAGGCAGACATACGTGTAGGCAGAGACAGAAGCAGGCAAGGATATAGCCAGGGAGAGGTAGGCAAGCAGTGACAGGCGTTCAGAAGGAGGCACACAGGTAGGCTAACCAGCAGGTGGGCTGATGCAGGCATGGATGAAAGCAGTGACCAGGAGGCAGAAGCTGCCAGGCAGAGGGAGACAGGCTGGCAGTGGCAGGGACAAAGAGGCAGGCTTGCAGACAGCCCACAGGCAGGCATGAAGCAGGAGGAGGCAGGCAGGGGTAGATGTAGGCTAGCAGACAGGTAGGTTCAGGCATGCAGGCAGGAGAGGCATGCAGGCAAGCAGGCAGAGGGAGGAAAGCAGTGGCAGGCAGCCACACACAGGCAGGTAGGCAAGCAGGTTGAGTCACACAGGCGAAAGCAAATGCAAGCAGGCATGCAGCAGTCAAGAGGCAGGCAGGAATGGAGAAGCAGACAGACAGGCAGGTAGGCAGGCATAGAGGCAGGCACAAGCAGGTATCGGTATGCAGGCAGGAAAGTGTAGGGTGGTAGGCAGACAGAAGTAGGGGGGTACAGGCATGAAGCAGCAAGACAGGCAGGCAGGGGTGGAAGGAGGAGGGCAGAAAGAAGCAGGCAGTAGAGGCAGACAGCCAGGCAAAAGAGACAGGGTAGCAGAGTCAGGGAAGTAAGCGCATGCAGGCAGAGGCAGGCATGTAGTTAAGCACAGGCAGGCAGCGAGAGTCTGGGAGGGAGGGGCAGACAGGTAGCAGAAGGCAGGCAGGCAGAAGCAAGCAGGCACTGGTAGGCAGGAAGAGAGATGGGCATGGGAGGTAGGCAGGCATACAGGCACACAGAAGCAGGCTGGCAAGCAGAGGCACCTGTGTAAAATTTTGCAGTTAAAGACAACTAGGCATGAAGGAAGAGGCAGGCAGGCAGAAGTTGGCAGGCAAAGGCAAGCAGGGAAATGCAGAGAGACAGCCAGGTAGTGGCAAGGAGAGGCAGGCAGGGGCATGAAACAACGTAGTAAGGAGGCAGGGAAAGGTATGCTTGAAGGCTGGCCGGTAAGCGGGGTACAAAAGCAGAGGGACAGCCATGCAGCTGAGGCAGGCAGCAAACAGACAGGTAGGCAGGCAAGTGCCTGGGAGGAAGCATAAAATACTAGTGGAGCACTGGTTAATGTTAGTGATACATAAACATGATACTCGTTTGGATTGTGCTTCCTGTTGTACAGATTGGTGGTGAAATGTTTGAATACAGCCACTGTTTAATGTGAAGTAGGAAGTAGGGCTGTGTTGATGGGATAGGCTTAGTGGTATCACAGATACTCTGAGTTAATTGCACAAAGAATGAAATGTAAAATGGAGTTTATTGTTTGAAGAAACAAAAACAGCATACTAGATAGTGAGCAGAAATAGACTGCAGGGTAATGGTAGTGCCTGGGAGGAAATACATGGGGCATAGGAAATAGTGAACACAAATAGACCACAGTGTACTGGCAGTGCCTAGGAAGAAACACAGAGGGCATAGTAAATAGTGAGCAGAAATAGACTGCAGGGTAATGGTAGTGCCAGGGAGGAAGCACACAGGGCATGTAAATAGTGGACACAAATAGACTGCAGTGTACTCGTAGTGCCTGGGAGGAAACATACAGGGCATAGGAAATAGTGAACATGAATAGAGCGTAGTGTAGTGGTAGTGCCTAGGAAGAAACACAGAGGGTACACAGTAAATACTGAACACAAACTGCAGGGTAATAGTAATGCCTAGGAGGAGACACATGGGCCATAGGAAATAGTGAACACAAATATACTGCATGGTAATGGTAGTGCCTGGGAAGAGACACACGGGGCATAGGAAATACTGAACATGAATAGACCACAGTGTACTGGTAGTGCCTAGGAAGAAACACAGAGGGCGTAGTAAATAGTGAGCAGAAATAGACTGCAGTGTACTTGTAGTGCCTGAGAGGAGACACACGGGGCATAGGAAATAGTGAGCAGAAATGGGGGGGGGGCGCGGCGGCCACTGGCACTTGGGCAGAGGTGGCAAGCAATGCTACAGGTAGGCAGGCCACCAGAGAGAGCTTGTCAGGCCAAGAGAACCTGGCAGGTTAGCAGGCAAGCAGACAGGTGGTTAGGAAGGCAGAGGCCTTTAGTCAGGCTGGAGAACAGGCAGGTAAAGAGGATGGCTAGCAAGGCAGACACACTCAGAAGCAGGAACCCAGGCAGGAAGACAGAATTGCTTGCAGAGGCATAGAGGCATGCAGAGATAGCCCAAAGGATGCAGGCAGGGAAGGACAGGCTGACAAGCAGTAGCAGGCAGGGGTCAGGGAGGTAGGCAGACAAAACCAGAAGCCAGTCTCCCTGATGATGGCTGTGTATGAGGCGAAACATGTTGGAGATAATGTGATATAAAGTAGGAGGGTGTATATATCCTAATTGTGGATTTAGTGTGAGTTTAATATGCAGGAATTTGTGTTTTTGAAAGTACTGTTCTTTCTGTGCACACTTGAGGGCAACCTGCTGCTAACCATCATCAGTAACATCCTCTCAAGGAGAGGATGTGACTTGTATCTCCAGCATATGGACTTCATGATGATGGTTAGCAGCAAGTCACTGCTATTAGTGGGGGTGTAAATTACAAATTTCAGAAATGTTCTTGCATTTGGGGAGAACACGCAGTGAAGCATGTAAAGTCTTTGCACTGGGGAGGACATGGCTGGGTGCAGCAAAATTTTTAACATTTCGAGATAGTGTGCAACACAAACTTCAAATCTTATCAAAACAAAATACTACAACATGCTAATTTACTTCTTTATTATCCACTTGCTTGCTTTCATTTAATTGCAACCCTTGATCAAGCCCTACATCAAAGCCACCAAATATTTTCTCTCTCGCACGTGCACAACATCTTACACACTTCCCACTAATATTGACTGCACTGTTCTCCATTGTACCACTTCACTCAAACACACCATTTCAAAAACTTTAGTTTTTGAAACAATGTGTTTGAGTTGAGTGGCACTTTAGAAAACAGTTCACCAACACATTAATGATTCCACTTTCCACTATTTTCCATTCTCCCATTTCACCCAAACACCATTTCAAAAACTATAGTTTTTGAAATGGTGTGTTTGAGTTGAGTGGGAGAATGGAAAATAGTTCACCAACACATGCCTTTCCATTTCTCTTGTTGTAAGTCCTCTTCACTTGCCCCAGCATGGTTCACCTGTAACATACATAAAGATGTGTATACAATGTGTACTAATAGGAATGTTTGTTGTTGCAGGTGAAGTGGAGAAGAGGGGGTGGTGGCGATGGAAAATGCAGGCGGTGGGTGTATTGTGGTTTGTGGTGTGGAGGAGGAGGAGGAGGAGAAGAAGAAGAGGAGTGGGTGGTGGGATTTTGGGTGTGGTGTAAATTAGTGGTTTAATAAAGAAGTATATTGATTATGTTGTAGTATTTTGCTTTTTTTTTTGTTAAGATTTGAATGTTGTGTTGCGCGCTATCTCGAAACGTTAAAAATTTCGCCGCACCCAGCCATATCCTCCCCAGTGTCAAGACTTTACATGCTTCACTCAGTGTTCTCCCCAAATGCGAGAACATTTCTGAAATTTGTAATTTACACCCCCCATTAATAGCAGTGACTTTCTGCGAACCACCATCAGGGGTTCCCTATGATGGAGGTACAAGTCACATCCTCTCAAGGAGAGGATGTGACTTGTACCTCCAGCATAGGGAGCTCCTGGTGATGGTTAGCAGCAAGTGGCCCTGAAATATACACACAAGCAACAGTACATTTAAAAACACAACTGTTTATTAAAATCCAACTAAATATACAATTACGATACATACATCCTCCTGTCTTCTGCCTGCCTCTCTGTCTACTTGCAAGCCTCTAACCTCCTGCTCCTCTCTGCAAGCGTTTTTCTCCTGCCCGCCTGCCTCTGCTTAACAACATACCTGACTGTGTGCACTCACCTCCCTGGCTGTCCTACCCTATCACTTTTGCTGGCCCAACTGTCTCTGTCTGCCTCCTTGTTTCTTGCAAGCCCCTGCCTCCTTCAACCTGCATGATTCAACCAACTTTCAACTGCCTGCTATCCTGTCACCCTGCAACTGCTTTCCTCTCTCTGCCTCCCTTCCTGTGCTATTCTGCCTCTCCCTGCTTGCTTTCTTGCCTTCATTTCCCTCCCTGCTTCCTAAGCCTCTGCATGCCTGAACCTACTTTTATCTGCCTGCCTCCTCCTATTACCTCCCACTACCCACCAGCCTGCTTGCTTCTCTACATTCCCACGTGCATATCTCTTTACCTTATTCCCTCCCTGCTCATCTGCCTACACTCCTGTGTAACTTCACCTGCCTGCCTACCTGCCCACTTCTGCCTGCCTACCTCTGCATCCTCCTGCTTCTGTGCCTTTGTCTGTGTGGCTGCTTTCTACCTGTTTCCCTGCCTGCCTCTGTCTCTAGATGACTGCATGCTTCTTCCTGCCATGTTGCATCTGTCTGCTTGTCTCTTTCCCAGCCCACAACCCCTTCTGTCCCTGCCTGACAGCCTGCCTGCCTGCATGTTTCTGCCCATCTGTCTCTGCTTTTCTACTTTTTCCTGCCTGCCTCCCTCTTTGGCCCTGCCACTGCCAGCCACCACCTTCATCCTGCCCACCTGCCAGCATGAATAATTGCTTGCATACCTGGCCAGCCTACCTCTTATCTGCCTGCTTCTGCCTACTCACTCTCCTCTGTCTGGCTGCCTGTCCCCTAGCCTTTCAGTTCCTACCTCTGCCTCCATGCCTCTATATGCATCCCTGCCTCAGCCTGCCTCTGGCCCAGCCTTCCTGTAGGCCTCTCCTGCCTGCCTCCCAAATGCCTACCACCGCCTCTGCATGCCTTCCAGCTTACCTGCCTGCCTCCCAGTCACTTGTCTGCCCCTTCCTACCTGCTGATTGCCTGAATCTGCCTGCCTTCCTCCCTGCCTCACCACCTACCTGCTTCTGTATGCCTGCCTAACTGCGTACGGCTGCATGCCTCTTCCTGCCTTCCTCTATCTTCTCCTGCATCGGTCTGTCTGTCTGCCTGCTACCCCTGCATGACTCCCCCTGGCTAGAATGATTCTGCCTACCTCTAACCACACTGGCATCCTAGACTGCCTGCCATTTTCTGCCTCTGCCTCCCTGTGCCTGCGTGGCTACCTCAACCCATCTGCCCCTGATTGCCTGTTTTCTTGTGTATCTGCTTCCTGCTTCTACCTGCCTGCCTGTTCTCTATTATTTGTATCCCTGATAATGGCGTCGTATGATTCAAAATATATTGGCGATGCCATGATATATAATTGCAATGTGTATGTATCCTAATTAAGTGTACTTATGTGGATTTTAATAAACAGTCACAAAATACACTATTAATGCAAAACATTACAATAACAAACTCCATCTTAAATTCCATTTCCTATGCAATTAAATTACAGAATCCTTCCTACTAAGCGCTCTCATTACCCTGCAGTCCACTTGTATTCACTATTTACTGTGCCCTGTGTGTTTCTCCCCAGGTACAACCAATACACTGCAGTATATTTGTGTTCACTATTTCTTAAGCCCTGTGTGTTTCCTCCCAGGCACTACTACTACACTTCAGTCTACCTGTGTTCAGTATTCATTTTGCCCTCTGTGTTCCTTCCTGGGCACCACCACTACACTGCAGTCTACTTACGTTCAGTATTTACGGTGCCCTCTGTGCTTCTCCCCAGGTACTACAAGTACATTGCGGTATCCTTGTGTTCACTATTTCTGAAGCCCTGTGTGTTTCCTCACAGGCACTACCAGTAAACTGCAGTCTCCTTGTGTTCAGTATTTATTGTGCACCCTGTGTTTCTTCCTAGGCACTACCACTACACTGCAGTCTATTTCTGTTCAGTACTCACTGTGCCCCCTGTGTTCCTTCCCAGGCACTACCACTAGACTGCAGTCTATTTGTGTTCAGTATTCACTGTGTCCGTGTTCCTTCCCAGGCACTACCACTAGACTGCAGTATATTTGTGTTCAGTATTCACTCTACCCCTTGTGTTCCCTCTCAGGCACTACCACTAGACTGCAGTCTATTTCTGTTCAGTACTCACTGTGTCCCCTGTGTTCCTTCCCAGGCACTACCAGGATACTGTAGTCTCCTTGCGTTCAGTACTTACTGCCCTCTGTGTTGCTTCTCAGGCACTTCCAGTACAGTGCAGTGTTCAGTATTTACTGTGCCCTCTGTGTTCCTTCCCAGGCACTACCACTACACTCGTGTACTTGTGTTCAGTATTTAGTGTGCCATCTGTGTTCCTTCCCAGGCTCTATCACTACACTCGTGTACTTGTGTTCAGTATGTAGTGTGCTGTATGTGTTCCTTCCCAGGCATTACCACTACATTGCTGTGTACTTGTGTTCAGTATTTAGTGTGCCCTCTGTGTTCCTTCCGAGGCACTACCATACACTGATGTGTATGTGTTCAGTATTTAGTGTGCCCTGTGTGTTTCCTCCCTGGCAGTATCACTACGCTACAGTCTACCTGTGTTCAATATGTACTGTGCCGTGTGTTTCCTCCCTGGCACTATCACTATGCTGCAGTCTATTTCTGCTCACTATTTACTATGCCCATAACCTATATTCTACTTCCTTGATGCTCTGCTAGTGTTTAGCCAGAATTTTCAACTCTGTTTACATCCAGCTGTTGCTTATGATCTCTGGATTGTGCAATACAGTTACTTACAAAGAAAATTTTGTATCAAGTGTATTAGCCAGTGAGCATGCAAGAGTCAAGTAAAACCACCTGACTGTGAATGTCAAAGCAGTGTCACACAACTGGCAATTCTGTCATAGGGTACACACCTCTGATGTAGTAACTCCTCATTACTGGCTACACACAGAGATGAAGGAAATAATCTGTGTACCGAAACAACAGCATCTAAGATCCTTCAGTCACACTGCACTGGATGGGGCAGTGGGCCTGCTGGGAACTCCTGTTTGGTCTAAAGATGATACGCTCGTCAGAACAGATGCACACTGGGACTTCCTTGATGTGCCTCAGTCAGCGAAAACCACAAGATTCTAAAACATTTACAATAGGCATTCTTTCACTGATGTGTCTCCATGACTGTAGGCAATAAAGCATTCATAATTCAATGTTTTCAACGCTGGAGGTGGATGCAGCATGCCATCCACCAAAATATGAGTTCAGTTTTGTCCCAGTGCCACAGTTAAAAGCATTTACAATGAGGTACAAGTCTTACAAACAGAATTACACAACCTCCAATGATATCTGTGTCTACAGTCATGTGTACTATGTATAGGGCTATTAACCTTTTAAAGCCTAGTGGTAACTTTACATACGAGCAGGTTTAACATTAAAAAATTCTACGTGGTACCCACATTGCGTTTATGTGTTTTGTGCGGATCTCAGAACAAACAGCAACTTTTGCCTTATAAAACATTAAGAGATTGGTTTTTATAACCGAAGTGGAGAGTGTTTACAGCGCGGTACGCACTGAGTCCTTATATAAAACAGATACGCTTCGTCTTTAAAGGGTTAATCCAAAAACATCAGGCAGGGACACTATGTGCAACTTCCATTTAATAAGCAGGGCTTTCAACAATCACTAGCAGGTGAGGCAACGAGCAACCATTATCACTGCAAGCCAATTTCCAAACCCCTCCAGGTTTACAAGTTTGAAGTGGCTAACAAAGTGGCAACAAATCATGATCATCTTTTTTGTAAGCATATTTCTGTAGTGTCAAAATTAATGATGAAGCTGACAATACACTTGGGTTTCAGTTTCCTAACAGCACGCAACCGAACTACTCACCTGACACAAACCTTCACTAGGCAGTCCATCCATTACAGATGATGTGCACAGTGGAGGTGAAGTTCCTGCATCTTGTGCCATCTGACAGTCTAACGAAGATGGCAGTCTTCTGGTGTGTGACGCCATGTAGTCTGGCAGAAAGATATCGGTGTCTGAGAGACACATCCTGCCACCATCAGGGTGCAAGAGGAAGGCAGTGTGCTGCTACATAATGATACCTCTCTCTAGTGCTGATGACCTGGGGCTAAGCCAGTAGAAATAAGTGGGGCCTGGCGGTTCAGAAAGGGGCCGCCGGCCTGACTATGTCGCGTGTGTTTTTGTAGTTCTCACTAGTATCATCATTTGATGCCTGTACAAATTAAACCTTTTGGATGAAGTCCAACTAACTCTGCAACTGAGCGTCAGTCTTCCCGATTTAGTGTTAATGATTTTTAACCACCCCACCCTTGATGGGGGGAGCTGAAAAAATTTGTTCACTGGGGCCCTAACCTGCTCTCAGTGGTCCTGCCACTCTCTCCCAGACTACATAGCATTACATTCCAGAAGAATGGAACTCTGCTGGCCATTTGTAATGATGCCCTGCTTCCCACACACCTGAAAAGAAAAAACACATATCAGTTTCAAGGATCCTGTTGGTTGAAGCAGACGTGTTTGCATTTGTATTTCATAATGCATTCATACTGTAAAAAAGAAGGGTAATATGGTGCCCAAATTAATGACAGAGCTGATGATACACTGAGTTTCAGTTTCCTAACAACACACATCACAACTCCTTACATGACACACCTTGTCTAGACGGTCCATCCATTATGGATGACGTGCACGGTGGAGGTGAACTTCGTGCATCTTGTGAGATCTGACAGTCTAATGAAGATCACAGCCTTCTGGTATGTGATGCCGTGTAGTCTGGCAGACAGGTATTCAAGAAAAGTGTTCAAGAGAAACTTCCTGCCACCATCAGGGAAAAGATGCAGGCAGCAGCCTGGTACCTAACGATACCTCTCTGCCACACTACATGGTGTTACATTCTGCAAGGTAACCATCTTTATGCATTTTTCCTCCTGACTCCGATCCCATTGGGCTCCCAAAAGAGGATGTGCAGAGGCCACGAACGCAGACTCAATGGTCATCACTTGGAATAGCATCCTGTCACTGCTGCCTGTAAAATACTGCACATTATATTCAGCTCTAAATGGCAGCTGTTTTTAAAATGATGGTCACCTGAACAAACCTAAGTCACTCTAAATATGGTGACAGTGTTCCTCTCAAATGGCAGCTATGCTGCATAAAAAAACAGAAGATTATGATCATCCCAACAACCTGTTAACATCAAACACTATTTGTAAGTAAGACTATCCGCGTGCTGAATGAAGCATCATGCCACGAATGTACAAGCGGGAGTAGCAGCGTTAGGCTCAACATATTCTTAGTATTGGCACCGGACACAAGTGGTTCATGCCCCTGCCACTTTACCCCATACCTGACTGAACATGAAACTGTGTGACCCTCAGAGCCTGTCTCGATGCTCCTCTCTAGCTACTTCTGTTGCCAATAATCTATCCAATGTGAAATGCAAAATGCAAGAAAAACCATGTGATTCTGAATCTCCAGGCAATGTGTCACACAATTGGCAACTCTGTCACATGACACACATCTCCGATACAGAGACGCCTCAGGAGTGGTTACACACAGAGATGAAGGAAATGATCTGTGTACCCAGACAACAGGGTCTAACATCTTTCAGTCAAACTGCACAGGATGGGGCAGTGAGTCCACTGGACACTCCTGTCCTGGTCTTACAATGATAACACTCCTCAAGACAGGTGCACACTGGGACTTCCTGGATGCTCCTCAGTCAGTCAGCCAAAACCACAAGATTCTAAAACATTTAGAACAGAGACTGTTCCACTGATGTGTCTCCATGACTGTAGGCAATAAATCATACATATCAGACATTCAGAATTCAATTTTTTCATCCCTGGAGGCAGATGCAGCATGCCACCACCCAAAATGTCTGTTCAATTTTGTCCCAATGCCACGCTTAAAAGCATTGAAAATGAAGTAAAAGTCTTACAAACAAACTTATATAATCTGCAATCATATTTGAACCCACTGTGTATCTGTATCAACAGTCCCTAGCAGGTCCGGCAGTGAACAACCATTACTGCTGCAAGCCAACTCCCCCCCCCCCGAGCTCTGAGGATAGTACTGTCTACTGAAGTGGCAACAAATCATGATCACCTTCTTTCTAAGTGTATTTCTATAGTGTCCAAATTAATGAAATAGCTGATGAGACACTGATTTTCAGTTTCCTAACAACACACATCCCAACTCCCGACATGACACACCTTGACTGGATGGTGCATCCATTATAGACGACGTGCACGGTGCAAGTGAACTTCCTGCATCTTGTGTGATCCGACAGTCTCATGAAGATCACAGCCTTCTGGTGTGTGGCGCCGTGTAGTCTGACAGAGAGGTATCAGTGTTTGAGAGACACTTTCTGCCACCATCAGGGCACAGGATGAAGGCAGCAGGCTCCTATGTAACCTCCTACCTCTCCACCAGACCACACGGCATTACATTCTGCAAGATAATCAACTTCAAGCATCCCTCTTCGTGACTCCAATCCCAGTGGACTCCCAGACGACGATGTGCTGAGGCAATGACCACAGTCCCATTCTTCATCACTTGTAACGGCATCTTGTCACTGCCGCCTGCAAACAGAAAGTATGTTACATTCAGGTCTTAACTGCAGTTGTTAAAATGATGGTCACTTGAAGCAAATTAAGTCACCCTGAAGATTGCGGCAGTACATTCCTCCCAAATATCAGAATAAACCACGCCCACCACCCATGTAAAAAACCAAAAGATGGCCATCGCTTGAACAAATCACTGGCATGAGCAGCTTCTTGTATGATAAGCCATTACACTTAAAAAGTGAAATTAATGAGAAACTTATACAAATCATGACCATGAAGGAGACGGTGAAACTCCACGCTGCAGTCTCATATCGGTTTCTCCTGCCTGCACAACCTGTTACTTGTCACACTGATATCGCTATGTGATTTTGAACATGCGCAACCAAGCGACAGAAATGGCTTTTATCCTGTTGCCATTATGTGGATGGTTGCTGCTGTGACAACTAGCAGGTTCCCTCAAATATCTTTCACACCCTTCACACAGCAATGTGTTTTCTTAGAGACCTGCTTGTGTTTAAATGTCTCAAACTTTTGACCCCAGTGAATACAATGCCTGTAGCTGAAGCCTCAGCATCAGTTCAGACTCCTCATGTGCACCCGTCTGCAAAGTTACAGCCCTCATTTTGGAAGATATTTCATGCCCAGTTACTGGCACTGCTCTAAATCTGGGGTCTAAAACCACAGCAATCATGCCTTCCTGTACAGTCTGTTATAAAAAAAAATATGAAGAATGACAGATGCTTGCACAGAATATGCAAATAAAACTAAAATCCAACCCTTTCTGTTAGTTCAGTGTGATTCAAGCATTAATGCCTTTCCATAAGAAGACATACTTTAACTAAAACACCACCTCACATTTCCTTTGGAACCTCCTCAGAAATTTAAACCATAAGCAGTCCATATGCAAACTTTATTCATTTATACTGAAGCAATGCACTGATGATTCATCGGCAGGAATGCATTCTGCCCTTGCTTCACTATAAATGAATGACGTTTGCATATGGAGGTTCCTCTGAAATGTTGGTCACTAGCTACCATATGACACGGTCTCAAATACCACAGTAATCTTCACAAACACCACCAAGAGAACTTAATATCTCACTCTAATCTCAAAACTCTCAAAGTTTAAGACTGAAGAGGGAGTGTTTGAAGATCAAGAACATTTGAAGTCTCACATGTCTACCTTGATATGTGTGCCACATATGCTTTCAGGCCTCAGAAACTAGGTGCAACTCTAAAACTTGTTATATTTACACAGTTTTTTGTAATAATGTGTATGCCACAATATCACTGCTTTCTTTATATATTACAAGAATAATGACACACATTTTCACAGAGGACCCCCTTAACCACAAAGCTAAAGCGCCACGCATGACCTCACTTGTAACTTGTATATAGAACATGTATAACTTTTTGTACGATTGTAAGGTCATCCCATATTCCACATGACCCAACAGGGCAACAATATTTTTGCATATCCAAGTATATACAGTATACAACCTACACAGGTACACGTGCACTCACACCTAACATAGGTCCAGCTCGGGAGGAGGTAACCCACATTCAATGACAAAACAGTCATTCCATACCTACTTCGTACACCTTATCTGTACACAGTTTTCAAAAGCATTATCCGCTAATTCATACTGCACAAAAGACAACATACTAAGTATTAGCCTATTAAATGGCTTAATACATACCCAAACTCACACCCACGCCACGAACACACACGACTTTTGGTTAGTCTGCAGTTGCACCAACCATACGTGGACGGAGAGCACTGCCACAGATTATCTGACAGCGCAATAACCGTTGACAAGACAAACTGGCATGGATCTTATGTGACGCTACATCAGACTCATTACCACAGACGATCTAATCCGAAGTACATAACCCTGACCACACTTTAGAACCTAATAAGGTGCCATTAATTACTGACAGATTTCAACCTAACTTGACCACATTCTACCGCGTGGGCAGTCAGTGCCAAGTTGTGACGTTTCAGACACCCCGCTGAGATCCGAGGCAACACAGGGACGAAAAACCTTTTCACATCATGAGTAAAGTCCCCTTCGTTACTGACCTATTTCAACTAAAAATGCACCGCTTCTAGTGCATTCGCAGGGAGTGCCACCTTTGATCTTCCAGTCACAGCGCTGCAATACGAGACGAGATAGGGACGAAAATTCTTTCGGCCTTCAGACTAAAGAGCCCCTCATTACTGACCGATTTCAACCTACCGAAGCATGTAGCGCATGCGCAGAGAGTAACACATCTCACGCTTCGGTCACCGCACTGCAATGCGACAAACTGTTATGGCCTTGAGACTGAAGTGCCCTTCGCAACAGCCTGATTTCGTCCAAACTTCCACTCCATGTGCAGCATGGAGAGTGAGTTCCACTTGTCATGTTTCGGACACCCCGCTGAATGAGAGGCGCGATAGGGACGAAAAACTGTTTCGGCCTCAAGAGTAAATTGCCCTTTGTTAATGGCCAATTTTTACCAAACGTGCAACGGTTGTGCCGCAAATCGAGGGACTGAAACATGCAATGTTTGAGTCACCACGCTGCAATGCGAGGCGAGATAGGGACGAAACGCTGCCACGGCCTCAAGAGTAAAGTCCCCTTCGTTACTGCCTGATTTCGCCCAAACTTGCAGTGGTACCCGACATAGGGAGGTAGTGACACCTGAGATTTTTTAGGAACCACCCTGCAGTGGGAGAGGAGGTAGGGAGGAAAAAGTTTCAACCACAAGCGTAAACTGCCCTTTGTTACTGCAGATGTTGACCAAACTTGCACGGGCTGTGGAGCATGTGAAGGGAGTGCAACGTGTGATGTTTACATCAGCCAGCTGCAATGGGAGGCGAGATAGGGAAGAAAATTTTTTTCGGCCTCAAGAATAAAGTGTCCTTCATTTCTGACCGATTTCAACCTAACTTGCACTGCACGTAACGCATAAGCAGGGAGTGGAAAGTGGCATATTTCATTCACCCCACTGCAATGTGAGAGGAAATACGGACGAAAAACTGTTTTGGCGTCAAGAGTAAAGTGCCCTTCATTACTGACCAACTTCAACCTAACTTGCAGTGGTAGTAGAGCATGCGCAGCGAGAGTCATGTGGCATATATCACCCACCCCATTGCAATGAGAGGTGAGATACGGACGAAAAACTGTTTCGGCCTTAAGAGTAAAGTGCCCTTCATTTCTGACCGATTTGAACTTAACTCGTACTGCACGTAACGCATGGGCAGGGAGTGCCGTGTGGGATCTTTCCGTCTCCCAATTCCAATGAGAGGCGACATACAGACGAAAAACTGTCTAAGGCTCAAGAGTAAAGTGCACTTCATTACTAATCGATTTCAACTCAACTTGTACTGCACGTAACGCATGCGCAGGGAGTGCAATGTGGCGTATTTCATTCACCCCACTGCAATGCGAGGCGAGATACGGACGACAAACTGTTTCGGCCTCAAGAGTAAATTGCCCTTCATTACTAATCGATTTCAACATGACTTCCACTGGTTGCAGCGCATACGCAGTGAATGCCATGTGGCATATTTCTTTCACCCCACTGCAGTACGAGGGGTGATGCAGGCGAAAAACTGTTTCGGCTTTAAGAGTAAAGTGCACACAATTTCAATCTAACTTGAACTGGACGTACTGCATGCGCAGGTAGTGCCATGTTTCTCATTTCAGTCAACCCAATGCAATGCGAGGGAAGATACGGACGAAAAACTCTTTCGGCAACTAGAGTAAAGTGCCTTTCATTACTGACCGACTTCAACTTAACTCGCACTGCTTCTAGAGCATGGGTAAGGAGTGCCATATGGCATATTTCACTCACTCCACTGCAATACGAGGGGAGATGGGGAAGTAAAACCGTTTCGTCCTCAAGTGTAAAGGACCTTCATTTCTGACCGATTTCAACTTAACTTGCACTGCAGGTAACGCCTGCGCAGAGAGTGCAAAGTGGCATATTCCATTGACCCCACTGCAATCGGAGTTGAGATACGGACGAAAAATTGTTTCGGCCTCTACAGTAAGGTGCCCTTCATTACTGACCGACTACAACCTAACTTACTCTGATCGTAGAGCATGCGCTGGGAGTGCAATGTGGGATATTTCACGCACTCCACTGTAACGCGATGGGTGATACGAACTGTTTGGGCCTCAAGAGTAAAGTGCTCTTCTTTACTGACCGATTTCAACCAAACTTGTACTGCACGTAGCGCATGCGCAGGGTGTACCATGTGGCATATTTCAGTCACGCCAGAGGAATGCGCGGGGAGATACGGACGAAAAACTGTTTCGGCTGCAAGAGTAAAGTGCCCTTCATTACTGACCGATTTCAACCTAACTTTCACTGAATGTAACACATGCACAGGGAGTGCCATCTGGCATATTTCAAGAAACGCACAGCAATGCGACGGGAGATACGGAGAAAATAGTGTTTCTACATCAAGAGTAAAGTGTCACTCATTACTGACTGACTTCAACCTAACTTGCACTGCACGTAACGCATGAGCAGAGAGCGCAAAGTGGCATATTTCATTCACCCCACTGCAATGTGAATTGAGATACGGACGAAAAACTGTTTCGGCCTCAAAAGTAAAGTGCCCCTCATTATTGAGCGACTTGAACTTATTTTTCACTGCTTGTACCGCATGCGCAAGTAGTGCCATGTGGCATATTTCAGTCACCCCACTGCAGTACGAGGAGTGATACTTCTATTGCATGTAGCGGCTATTCAGGGAGTGGAGGGTGTGCTTTGTCAACTCGTTGCAATGCGAGGCGTGATAGTGAGGAAAATCTCTTTCGACCTCACGAGTAAAGTTCTCTTATTTACTAACCGATTTCGAACTACCTTGCAGTGCTTGTAGAGCATGACTACGGAACACCACGTTTGAAGTTTCAGTGACCCGGCTGCAATGTGAGGCGAGATAGGGACAAGAAACTGTATTGGCCTCTAGAGTAAAGTGTCCTTGGTTACTGACCAATTGCGACCAAACTTGCACGGCTTGTAGGGCATGGGCAAGGAGTGGAGGTTGTGCTGTCTCAGTTATTCCTCTCCTGTGTGGTGCGAGATATGGAGCAAAAACTGTTTCGACCTCTGGAGTAAAGTACCCTTCGTTACTGACCGGTTTCGACCAAACTAGCTGAGCTTGTAGAGCATAAGTACGGAGTAACATGTTTGATGTTTCAGTCACTCCGCTACAACGAAAGGCAAGATAGGGACGAAAAGCTATTTCGGCCTCAACGGTAAAGTGCTCTTCGTTACTAATGGAATTCGACCAAATTTGCACTGCTTATAGCGCATGTGTAGGGTGTGGAGTGTGTGCTGTCTCCGTCACCTCGCTGCAATGCGGGGCGAGGTAGTGAGGAAAAACTCTTTTGCCTCACGAGTAAGTTGCCCTTCGTTACTGACCGATTTCGACCAAACTTGCACTGCTTGAAGCCTATGGGTAGGGTGTGCCACGTGTTCGGTCTCAGTCACCCCGCTGCATTGCCAGGCGAGGTAGGGACGAGAAAATATATCGGCCTCAAGAGTAAATTGTCCTTCGTTACTGGCCGATTTCCACCAAACTTGCACCGCTTGTACAGCATGAGGAGGGAGTACACGATGTGCTCTGTCAGTCACCCCGCTAAAATGTGAGGCAGGATAGGGAGGAAAAACTTTTTCGGCCTTAAGAGTAACGTGCCCTTCGTTACTGACAAATTTCGACCAAACTTACACTGCTTGAAGCCGATGGGCAGGGAGTATCAAGTTTGAAGTTTCAGTGACCCCACTGCAATTCCAGGCGAGACGGACGAGAAAATGTATCGGTCTCAAGCGTAAACTGCTCTTCGTTACCGACCGATTTCGACGAAACGTGGACTGCGTGTAGAACACGGGCAAGGAGTGCACAGTATGCTGTCTCAAGTCACCCCTCTCCAATGCGAGACGAGATTTGGAGGAAAAATGGTTTCGGACTGAAGAGTAAAGTGCCCTTCGTTGCCGACCGATATCGACCAAGCTTGCAGTGCTTGTAGAAAGTGAGTACGGAGTTCAAAGTGTGATGTTTCAGACACCCCGCCTCTATGCGAGGGGAAATAAGGACGAAAAATTGTTAGGGCCTCAAGAGTAAAGTACCCTTGGTTACTGACCTTTTTCAACCAAACTTGCACGGCTTGCAGACCACGGGCAGGGAGTGCACGATGTGCCGTCTCAGTTATCCACCTCCAAAGGGGGGGGGGGAGGGGAGGAGCGAGATAGGGAGGAAAAACTGTTTTCTCCTGAAGAGTAAAGTGCCCTTCGTTACTGAACGATTTCGACGAAATTTGCAATGTTTGAAGCCCATGGGCAGCGAGGCCCAGTTTTGATGTTTCATTCATCCCGCTGCAATGGAAGGCGAGATATGGACAATAAACTTTATAGGCCTCAAGAAAAAGCGTCCTCCGTTACTGACCAATTTCGGTCAAACGTGCGTTCTTGTGGGGCACGGGCAAGGAGTGCATGGTGTGCTGTCTCAGTCACGCCTCTGCAATGCAAGGCGAGATAGGGAGCAAAAACTATTTCGACCGCAAGAGTAAAGTGCCCTTTGTTAGTGTCCGATTTGTACCATACTTGCAGTGGTTGTGTAGGGCATGTGGAGGGAGTACCACTTGTGATGTTTGAGTCACCCCGCTGCAATGCTAGGCGAGACAAGGACGAAAAACTGTTTCGCCCCGAAGAGTAAAGTGCCCTTTTTTACTGTACGGTTTCGACGAAACTTGCACTGGTTTGGCGCATGTGAAGGGAGTACCAAGTGTTATGGTTGAGTTACCCCGCTGCACTGCGGTGCGGCACGGACAAAAAACTCTTTCGGCCTCAAGAGTAGAGCGCCCTTCGTTACTGCTCAAGTTGTACAAAACTTGCAGTTGTTGTACAGCATGTGGAGGGTGTGCCACATGTGATGTTTGAGTCACCTCACTGCTTTGCGAGGCAAGAGAGAGACAAAAAACTGTTTTGGCCTGAAGAGTAAAGTGCCCTTCGTTGCTGCCCGATTTGGACCAAACTTGCAGTGGTTGTGGAGAAGGTGGACGGAGTGCCATGTGTTATGTTTGTGTGACCCTGCTGCAATGTGAGGCTAGACTGGGATGAAGAACTCTTCAGCCTCAAGTGTAATGACAGGTGGAAAGAATTATGGCTTTCAGTGAGTTCTCCTACCAGCATACATTAAGTGTTCCTAGTGGCCGGCCAATCCTATCTACCATCCCATAAACTACAAGACTCACACTGGACAATTCTTAGTACAGAAGTTCTGTTTTTGTCAAATACAGTCTAGGTACATCCTACATACAGTGTCAAATTTATGTTTTCTTCCCACCATTTTCATGCCTTTAAACCAATTTAGGAGTACAGTGCAGCTTTCATTGAATGACTGACACCTTGACATCTTATAAGAACTGGCAAAGAATTATGCAACAAATGCTTATAATCCATCGAATTTATTTTCCATATTATGCATTATTTTTCAACATCCCTGAACAAGTACCTAGAGATTCTCTCATCACCAGTTTTAATACCCCCATCCTTTATAACAGTCTGTAGAAAACGCAAGCAATGCATAAATATTCCTTCTGTAATTAACTGTAAAACCTTAAGTCATTACCCCAAAAATGAAACAGCTCAGTAAGCAACTCATTCACCACAACTAAATCTCAAAATAATGGTACAATCTGAGTTCTAGAAACATCTATTGCCAATACTGACGATTTCAAGTGCACCATAAATTCACCTTCATTATGCAACAGGATGGTTAATGTGAACACAAGAGATTAATTCTGAACCCCTTAAACCACTGAAACAAAATTAAAATGAACTGACTTATCTAGCAAACCAGTAATGAACAACACGGAAGCCATACCTATAACATGACAAAACGGAGGCTACCACACGTACATATGTCACAATTACAACAACAGTCACTCCATATGCTTGGCTAATGATGTGGTAATCTTCAAAGTAAAACACGAAAATCAGATGCTAACTTTACATGTTAATAAGCTGCAAGTAAGTCACGAAACAGCCAATAGAATTTTTTAACATCAGACACAAAAGTGATACATTATACAACAAAGACTCATACACGATTAAAATTACTGTCAATATGATGCATAATTTAATAACCCAAATTCTAGAAACGTGTAATAGCCCATAATACTTTTGACTATCAACATCACACAATCCCTGCTTTCAGGCTGTAAGCCACAATTCCAGCAACCACCCACTCACCTTTCTGTTGTCTGATGCAGAATGATGGGGAATTCAGGTAGTGCAGGGTGGCATGGATAAGACGCGCAGTGAATGTTAATCCGTGGCAAACTGTGACAGGAAATGACATCACATTCAGCTGGCCCTATCATCAATTTACAGGCTGCAGTTGATGTGTCGTAAAGCAGTCATTCTATGGGCAAGGGGGAGAAATACATGCATTAGGCTTCAATACTGCATGGCTAACACAGCCCACTAATATTCCTGCAATTGAGCAGAAATATTTCTTCAGCTGTTAACACACATTCAGTTCTGTACAGTATACGTTACACAGTTACTGGCATTTTTCTTGTCCATCAGTGTTCGCGGTCTTCACCTCAGTAACTTCTTAAGAACAAGAAAAGGAACTAAGACTACAAAATGACATACATATTTTCATTTAATGTTACCCCAGAAATTGAGATCCCTTTCCTGTTGCACGGAGATAATTGATACAATATATATTCATCATTTACTTCTGAAGGAATTGTGATGGTTATTACTGTTAATGTGATGAATGAAATAGAATGATGGACAGCGCAATCACGGATGGGTAAAGGTGAATATGTCCATGCCAAGAAGACATGATACTTCAAAACACTGGGAATCACTCACACAAGGACACAGTGTCATACACCAGAAGAACTGAATCCTCGGCAAAACTGCTGTCTGTTATAGGCATGTGTAGATGGGTGTCAGAATAATCCATTCCAAAAATGTATATACAGAAATCAGCATATTCAAATGTATTTGTGTATGTAGAGGCCTCAGCACAGCCCATTATTGGCATTTCTAATGGAAATTCAGGACATTATACTGTTGACACATATAGAGTTTTATCAGCACAGTCCATTGTGGTAGGCATGTACAGATGATATCAAGACAGTCTATTACAGGAAAGAGCAGAATGGCATCTCTAAGAGTTCTTATTTTAGGGGAGTATATGAAGGCGTTTTCAGAGGCACTTTCCAAAGTATTGGATCAACAGTCAGTCATTACAAAAAACCAACGTAACAGAATGATTAAGCAGAATGTGAGTGTGGTAAGGATAGTGAATGAGTGATGTTTTAATAACACAGAATTACTTGCATATTGATATTATTATTGTTTATTATTACTATTACCATTATTATTTATGTTACTGATATTTGGAATGGAACTTGTCACTTCATGCCTATACATATAGTAACTACTTTCCATTAACACCGATATTCGTTGATACATTGTGCGTTTTTGTCCCTTCACTTTATACACAAAGATGAAAAGTACAGTTTTAACCATCATTATCTTGCAGAGTTTTCATGTTAATTAAATCACCAACATTGTACCATCATAGACTAGACGCCCACCATTTTGGAAGACGATTGGTTGACACAATGAGCAAAAAAGTATGAAACATGTTAAATAATTCTATTAATTATAATTTATTTGTAAATAACCATGAAATATTCAGGAATGTCCACAGATGCTCAACCACCTGTGATTCAAGTAATAAATTGTTTCTTTCTCGGGGGGGATCTAAGATTTGAGTCCAGAAGCTTCAATATGAAGACTACTGTCAATACAAGTGTGTGGAGTGCACTGCACTACTGATTGGAAAACTAAATATGACTTCTTCTTGTCTCTGTTAGCAACACATGTGTTATGAACTCAAGTTACTTCTTATTAATCAGTATGTTGGCACACAGGAACTTAGTTCATTTGTTCTCTTGCAGGCTCTTACATTTTGTCAATGACGGATATGTTCAGTTTTGCCTCTGGCATAACTACTTGTAACAGTCCAGTCTACTAACTATTGGCCTACTTCATGACTATTTGTCTAATGGGCAGTTATGCAGATTTGGGATGGCACATGTTTCAGTAGGCACTTGAAAGGGGAAGGTTTAGTGTTGAAATTAAAGTGTCATCATGCTTCAAGTTCTTACTGACCAAAGAACATGCATGTGCAGGTGGTGTTGAAGAAAGCTGGTGCTAGGAGCTGGTCAGGGTAATAATGCTACACTTGAGAATCTCCAGCAATACAGAAGGGAAAAGGCAACACTTCACTTTCTTTTTCATACTATCAGTAACTTCTTTTCTCTTGACTTTACAAAAGGATTGGAAATGAACACTTTGTTCAGCTGAATATGTTTCCCAGGCACACTAATACCATCTGCATTCTGTGACTGATAAAAATGACTAAGTTCCCACAGCCT
The DNA here is from genome assembly GCA_013340265.1 of Coptotermes formosanus. NCBI lineage: Eukaryota > Metazoa > Arthropoda > Insecta > Blattodea > Rhinotermitidae > Coptotermes > Coptotermes formosanus. The sequence goes on along the minus strand of BLKM01009049.1, from coordinate 277,531 downwards.
GACTCACACTGCAGTAGTGGTAACACAACAATTGTGCTCGTTGGTACACTTTCACATCATCTGTCAATACATTCTGAATCTCAGGGAAACAATATATCTATCACCCTATAGTATTTAAATATATAACGGTATAGGATTACATGTAAGATCTACACATCAATAAACTGTCACAGATACTACTCCCAGGTAGATGGCAGCACTTGTCATTTTGATCAACACTGTCACTTTCACAGTTTCCAATATGCTGAGCTTTATCTGTCAACATTGATTAGATACAGTTTATATATTTCAGATATCAGACATTTTGTTTGAGGTGCTGGACACCAAAGAATTGTTTCAATCAGTGGTGATGGGGAAATTCATCTGTATTTTATATGAAGACTACATATCAACTGATGTAACCACAAGGCCTCGGTTCTTCAGGGACGTGACGCTGTAGCACTGGATGATTGGTGCCCAACTTTTAGAGAACACCATGCTGCCTTGAAATATCCAGCACCATCCAGTTATGCGATGTCACTTTCCCGAATAATGGTGACCTCACGGTTACTTCAGTTGTTATGTACTCTTCACATGATATACAGACGAATTTCCCAACCACCAATGATTGAAACAATTCTCTGGTGTCCACCATCTGATCCAAAACGCGGAATTTATGAATTCTGTGTTGGTCTCAGAAGCCTAAAAACTCACATAACCATTTTATATTATTATTTTGTGACAGGTATGGGGGTGGTGCGTGTACGTGTGTTCCTTCAGAGACTGCCACGGGCCCAAAGTCAATGGTGCTATAAAGCCAGAATGTGCTGTAGTGTAAATGTAATGTAAAACTGAATTCTCAATTTGTGCAAGTATGGCCTCTTCTGACAAAGTGCTACCAACATGCAGCATAAAATCATGACTAGCAATTCTCCTCATGCAATGCCTTTCTCACATTTGTGAGGCCACTAGTTACTGTGTATGTTCAATGAGGAACATGAAATTTGTCTCTCTCATGATGCCGCAAAGTATGTTAAGAGTAACACCTTACCATTTTGAAATCCTCATACACAATAATATTACTTTATTTTCCTGTCTACTTTTGATAAATTCTGAGAGTAAAGCAGCCTTCATTCATAAATTTTAAAAGGGCATATTATAATGGAAAGAGCACTCCAATATTCTGTCGCACTTCCTCCTGACATTCCACAGCTCTGGAATGGACCAGCGTAGCTGAGCATCTATGAACACATTATACTGTAAAGGCATTATCTTTTGGTAGTTGCTGCTACTGTAGTTGATGTGCTGTTGACACACGTAGGAATAGCATTAGACCACTTCCCGTTACGGAGACATCGCAGCATTGGAGCCCCTCGTAGTTCCAAGCCCTCATCACATGTGAATGTTATGGTTTCCCCAATCTTATAATAGAACTTGACAGCTGACATTCGTCCACTGATAGTAGTACCAGGGTAGGAGCAAGCCTGCACACCTAGAACAAAGAAATACAGACAGTGTAAGTTTGGTTTACCTCTTTTATTGCTGTTGTGTTCACTGGCAACTTAGTTTTGGTCAACAGATATGAAGGAAAAAAAAAACCAGATGAAAGATCTAAGCAAACACAGGAGAATAATATTAAAATGGTTCCTAAAGAAACTGACTGGGAGGGTGTGAACTGAATTTACCTAGCTCAGGACAGGGACCAGTGGCAAACTGTTGGAAATATGGCAATGAGCTGTCAGGGTTCTTAAAATAAGGGGAATGTCTTTACTAACTGAGTGATTATTGCTTCTCAAGAAGACTCAGTTGCATGGAGTTGGCAGAAGCTACGAAGATTAAGTAACACTAATTGAAAATTATAGATCAGGAAGTAAGTGGGAGGAAGTGAGTATGACCCATTTCACTCTTCCATCCAGGCTGGATTCAGACACGGTATCTGCCAAAGGTACGCCAGGTACATTGTACCATTATTCCAACTTGGCCTCAAACGGGGGACATCCAAAAGTAGGCAGATAAGTACAAAGGATCGGGTGCACAGATATTTGCGTTCCGTGTTAAACACAGTATTTATTCTAATACTTCACATTACTTGAGTTCAAATTAATCATATAAGGGTATCAGGAACAATACAAAATAATGATCTATGCAATTTAACTTACATTACAAGTGGAACATCCAACAAAGTGAAAGTTTTAACTTTATTCTTCCCAAACCTGTTACATTTTTTGCACTTACATGAACATTCTCCTTCATCTAGAGCTGAATTTGTTAATTCATGTCACAGAAAGAATAAATGTGGGTCTTATCAAAATCAAAGGCTGCAGTGTTCACTGACTTTAATCATTATCTTGCACAAACAGAGGATTTTAACATCCATGGGATTAAGGGGCTGGCCAGCTGAACATTGATGTGCACTGTTACATTAGTACCATGCACAACCATTAAAGGTTACATCCTGCAAGTATACTAAATATTCGTTTTTACAGATGTCTAAGCAAACACAGAAGTTTTAGACAAAAATAAGGGCACCTTAGTCTGCTTTAAGTAATATCATCGGCCTCCATGAAAACGAAGATAATGTAATAACATCCAATGGCTTACACCTATTTTCCAGTTCACAAACCCCTTGATACAACTTCAACTCATAAATCACACCGCAGTAACCATTTAAAATAAATAAACTTATCCCCCTGTGATCAACTTCAGGATATTTTAATGATTTGTTTAAATCATGTGGGTATGAAGATAACTAATTTTTCGTAATTTCTGACCTATCCGCTTTTCACATACACCCACAATATACTTCTCAAAACTGTGATTTTGCCAAGCACTGAACTGACCATTGGGAACTGTACCTCATTGACTACATAAAACACACTCTAATGTGATAAAAGTCATTGGTAATATGGAAATGTTATGTGAGCATCAGTTACAGGCCTAGAATCAGTGTAATGTCTGTTATGCAGGCCAAGTGTTAAATACAGGATTTTGTTTATACACAATTGCAACAAATATTTTAACACCACAAAAGCATTTAAACTTTAGGGGACAGATTTAAATGCCGATTTTATCTCTTGATGGCCTCAGTTTTAACTTGCCACCAACTAAACACACAGAAATGAGCATATGGTGTGCTATGCCATTTGCCAGTATATTTTAGACACTGGCATATGGTTGCTTAGGACGATAAAGGTTAAATGCATTACTGATACCAATTTATCATCAGTATTTAATGGAAATAAGAAAGCCATGGTTGACAGGGATCTTGAAGGTCCTTTGTAACTGCAACTTATTAAGGCCAGTCTGATGCCTTCAAGAGACCACCCTGCCAGGCTACGTAAGAGAAAATGGATCCACATAATCCACCAAGCTTTCAGTTAATGACAACCTGTCTCAGACCAAAGAATAGCAACCGCCAACACAAAAAACCTGATGCGTACAAGATCTCATGCGCCAGTACATCGGTCACACTGGCCATCACATCTCCGTTAATCACAACAAACTTGAGATACCAAACGTCAGAACCAACAAACAGTAGTAGCTGAGTATTCCAGCAAGACTAAAGACAACATTGGCTTCAGTAAAATTGAAGCCACAGCAAACACGACACGTACTGTCCTTGCATCACTACGAAAGCCTTTTGAATGGTCATATGTCCCTAAAACTTCAAATGTGAAAGCAGATAAAATTGGGTAAAAATATGAGAAAAGTTTCACCATTCAACAAATCCAAAGTTACCCATTAGACAAGGGACAGGAAATGCAAACGACAAGGTATATAAATTGTTTCGAGGGGCATTACCTATGATTGCTAAGTGTCTTGAATTGGATGTTAACAATCAATTGTTCTTTGGGTAGAATTACCATACCTCCGCTTGTCCCTTCCCAGTAATTACAAAACTGACTTAACGTGATAACAGATGTGTAGTGTAATGTAGTGTAGTGTAGCAGTAGACACACTTCTAGGGACATATAGCATTAACCAGAGTATCTGGTAAGATAAACAAATACATGTGTAAACGTGGGGATATTCTGACCCTGCAATGGACGTCTGAACCCTATTGCTATGACTATACGGTTTGTACTACAAAGCTATGCTTTTCTTTTGGTTGTTACATAATGTATTTATATTTAGTTGCAGAAACGTCTAAAAAAATTGCAAACAAATCTAAATATAAAATGCAGCAACACAGAAAAGAAAAACAGAGAGTTATGAGTATGTGTCGCCATGCATATTTTAGTTCAACTGGGTACTGACATTTGGGTACTGTCCCTGACCATCTCCCATTCTCCTGGCATGCTATAATTGGCTGTCCCTCCATCATGAATTCTGGGTTGCAGTTGAATTGTATCACATCACCAGCCTTATATGGCCCATTGCCTTGGATATAGCCATTGTCTGGTGTTCGTGGAGTATCACACTGCACTTCTGCAAGTAAATTCAGTTGATTATGGGATTCAATCTGGCTTATGAATCGTAACTGCTCAGCTACGGACAAATTCTAAAACACAAAGATGTTTATTACAGACAGTATAGTACATTTCCACAAAAGCAAAGTGGTTGCCAGTTGTCAATAACAGTGTCACATGTGTAAATTGTGTCCATTGCCTGGATTGTATCATATCCTTAACCTAAGACAGACACACCAACAGAATGGCAAAACACTGGCTACAATTTCATTGCATCTGCAGCAATACATATGTGAACAAGCAGACAGAATGTGAATTAATGTGACAGGAAGAGAACCAACTTTAAAATGCAAGTTATGCCCAGATGCTCAGAGTAAGTTGTGAGATGAAATTCATTTTCATGAACATTTCAATCCTTGAAGATGAGATCACCATGCTGTGTTGAAACAATGGGCACCAATGACCCAGCGACGTGGCACCACAACCCATAAGAGTGCAGACACTGCCAAGTATTATTTATTACAACAGTTTCTCACTTCTCCATTTCTTTCCCACTCCCTGACATTCGGATTAGTCTGGATCTGGATGTAGAGGAAGCAACCAGATGGCAGCAGGTGGGGCACATTACATTCCTGACCAAGGCGTAGAGTAACAACTATACGCAGTACTTATAATGATTTCTCACTTTGAAACTGTCACATCTTTTTTTTTGGCCTGTATGTGATATCACTGTTATTCTATAGAAACAAGCTCCACTTAAATTAATGTAGCATACCTTGACAGGTGGGTAGTGGAGAGGCCCAGTCTCCTGTGTGTTGGCACACAGCTTCATGTGGTCCACGCAGTCCGTATCCCTGGGCACAGCTGAACACTGCTCGGCCACCCACTTCTCTGCTTAGGATTGACACACGGAGATGTGGGTCCGTTAAATTCACAAGATCTGCACATTCAATACCTGCACAAAATAATACAAATTTTGAATGTATAAAAATAACAAAAAATAAATTTAAGTCTGGAAGCTCATGGAATAAAATAAAGACAGCAGGAAAGCTACCATCTTGAGAAATTACATACAGTGAATGTACAGGATGACTAACTTACAGTAAGACATTTCTCAAATTAGTAATACTTTTCAATTACTGAACATAATGGCATGAAACTTTTCATTGTGTTCAATACAGATTTTATGTTCATTTATAAGATTGAGTACAGCCTGTCATAGTATACAGGTTTTGGTTCAAGAAACTGGTTTCTTGACTGTAGTAGTCTAAAAGTTTTGTGCCAGTACACACATTGATAATAAAGTATCACCAATTTAAAAAACAACAAGCAATTAAAACGTCATCAAGTGTGTTCAAAATTAAAAGTTATAAGTGTGATAAGAACTTGGTTACTACAGAGCTTATATAGCTTTTGGAAGGGGGAGGGGGATGGAAGTCCAAGAATTTTGACTGAAAGAACAGCACATTAGTAATTTAGGCAGTAAAGACTGCAAAAACTTATTATCTCTGCCAAACCAAAATTGAAGGCCACTTGGTGGGATTCCTTCAAGTCTGTTCCTCACTATGGCTGCTTTGGTTACCACAACAAGAAGCCTTCTTGTCTTCATAAGAATGCCAAATATTTAGTTGCACTTGCAATGCACAGTATTCAGATATTTGTGTTACCATAAAAATGACACAAATATTAAACAGGATGCAGTCACGCTTACAATAAAACAGCTGATTCTCCTGTGATCTGGACATAAATGGAGCCTGTTCTATATAACAGCTGTGAGCACACTACGAACTTCCAGATCTTGAAACACTGGTGACAAAGCATAATTTCAGGCTTCCACCGCGATGTAGAAAAGATCTGTGCTCTTCGGGGATATTACACAGCGTTGAGTGGTAGTTCTGTATTGATGTTCAGGGAAACCTATTGCTCACATCTTCAAGACCCTTCAAAATGGCACTGATAGCTTGTCCCAAAACATAAATACAGAACTACCACTCAACATTGTATAATATCCCAGAAGAGTGAAGATCTCATGGGTGACAAACTTTGACAGGCTTTTTGTATGCTTTAATTTTAAAATTAAAACTGAACCCAATATAATAATCATTATAACATTTCCTTTAAACTTAATATCTACACATATTTTAAGTTTCTAAATTGCCCTTCATTCAAAAGCTTTCTTGCACCACTGGTATAGAACGCATCGTATAACCACGCAAAACATTCATCCCCATGAGGATGTGTTTAGAAATCATCATTCCATCATGCTTTGGGTCATGATACTTACTTTCACAGATAGCAAATGGTGCACTCCAATTTCCAGAGGGCAAACATGTGATTTCTGGTGCTCCAATCAAGGAATTGCCATTTGCACATGACAGTAAAACCTTTGTGTTCATCTTGGTGTTGAGGTTGTTGAGATTCAGGCCACGACGAGGTGGAATCATCGGACAGTGCACCGCTGGTTAAAAAACTCTGTCTAATCAATGCTGTGTCAGATGTGAATTAAAATGTAATGTATACACAACAGTTGTGAATACCTCAGTCAGATTCACCATGTGTAGTTAACAGCGATGCAATAACATTTATTTTTAATAGATAACCCTAGTTAAAGTAACAAGAAAAAATATATATATTATTTTGCTGACTATATAATGCATCGATAAAATATGATGGAAAATAGCTAACTATATATCTCCAATGGGTATCACTATGCAAGTGGGATATTTGAGAACACTCATAGAGATGGATATGCCTGAATATTGTGGCTGAGTTCTTAAGTGCTCCTGCATCATATTTAGGAGGAATGCTCTTTAAGTTGCTAGTGGGTGGGCACGCATATGATGCTACCAAAAAATATAAGAACCTATAACATAAAACAATAAGCAGCACATATATTGTGGTACAAAATCATGCTAATTTGCTGAAAGATGCAGTATAATAACCTCTGGCCAATATAACAACAACTGGAACTATGATATGCAAATAAGCAGCATGCGCTCCTTACACAACACCAGTCTCTGAACCATATCTTTGTACAATCTAATTCAAATTAGGACCTTAACTCAGCATCTTCTGTATACCATGCACCATTAAAACACCAAAAATCTGCTGGAGTATGGTATTTTAACCAAATCAAATATATATTTTACCAACACATACATTTAGTTTTATTTTACATAATATATACATGATTGCAATCTCAGTCATATAACAACAACTGGGATAAACTCAACCATTTGCATTTTGATATCAACACTTTTGTAAAACTGATGGCCTGATAATAATAATTGATATGGTTGAAATATGCTGCCATTCTTAACATACCACTGTAACTACTAAAGCCTAATAAAGTTGTGAGGACAGTAATAAGAAACACTATATTTGTTCTTTCATTAATGTCCAACACTTGGTACCATCGTTATATTATTATTTTAAAAATGATGTACTTGGTACCATATAAAAAAACCAATCCCTGGGGCCGCACGGTCTAAGGCATAGGTCTGCAGCCGAGCACTTGCTGGGATCGTGGGTTCGAATCCCACTGGGGGCATGAATGTTTATCTCTTGTGAGTGTTGTGTGTTGTCAGGTAGAGGTCTCTGTGACGGGCCGACCCCTCGTCCAGAGGAGTCCTACCGACTGTGGTGTGTGTCTGAGTGTGATCAAGTCAAAATAAACACCTCTGACACCTACTGTGAGTAGGTAGGAGAGGTGACGACTACAAAATGATAAAAACACTTAACTCTACTTTGTCTCATCTTTTCTGTTCTTTTACTGACACTGTCTTATTACTGAACATTTTTCTCAGCAATGTGTTCTCCACTGCTCTCAATCTATATGCTTCCATTGGAAACATGCAATAACTACATTAAAAAGCAACACATTAGATTTGAAGTACGAAGTCTAACATTTTATTCTCAACTAATCTGACTAACAAGAAAAGCTTCTTAAATACCATTCAGTTAGCAAGACAATAATGGTACAAATAACACAAATGGCAAACGAACATGGAACCCTAAGCAGCGTCGAAATACATCATAGGCAGTGCATAACAATGTCATGTTTACTGCATAACATACTTCCAATTGGAAGTTGAAAAAAATGTGCCTATCAATTTCACCATGTCTCTTTCCATGGCTGAAGAATGGATTTTCATAAATTTTGAAACTGAGGAGTTTTATCAGAATTTGTCAGTCTGTTCTAATTTTAATTGGCCCTTTACATTAAGGCTTCCATGCCTTGTTGCATCCATATTGAGTGTAACTCAATAAATAGTAAACTGAAATACAAATATTTTGAAAAAATATGCAAAAAAATTTAACACAGATATTTCTGTAAGTCTTATGGTTACCAAGCTAATTAGGGAAAAGAAAGCAAAACCGCCAGATTTACTATACTCTGCATGCATTTCCCAACGCGTTATTTACATAAATGCACTAAACAGCCAGTATTCATACAAAGTACACAAAAAGTGACGCCACAAAGCCAGTCTACACTGTTTGCTCTACACCATACCTTTCACAACTATTTCCACTGCATGTGTATGCCTGGTAGGAGTAACACATGTGAACACGCCAGAATCATCTCTGCTAGCATGATAGATACTGAGGCGGTACTCCAGCTGCGAATCACGCCCTGGATCAGTTGTCCACCCTTCAGGATATTTCCTATCAAAATCACAGGTCTTAATAACAGAATTTTATTTTGTAGCATAGGACTGGCCAAGATCGCTAATATTTTCCCAAAGAAAAGCCCATACATTAGAGAATTAACTACAGATACAAATATTGGCCAAGGAATTACACAAATACATACATACTTGCATACATTCTATGGATTCAAAAGTTAATCGGAATGTATATGCTGTAGAATAAGTCACAAAATACAAGAAAATGAATATGAACAATTCACAGATTATTAAACTACATGTTCCACTTACACACAGAATATGTTACGCTGCTAATGTAGACTTTACAAATAAAAGTATCTTTAAAGTGACCATGAGTCATTTTAAATCAAACATTAAATACTCACTGCCATTTACTTACATGAGAGAAAAATGGATTTGCCATTGTGCAGAAATCATCAAAATTTTTAATAGAAATCATGACATGAATGTCATCAGCAAAGACTGCAATAAGATGTTTAGTGTTGAAGAAAGATCACTCATTTACATTATGGAAAGCAAAGGTCATAGAGCTGGCCCTTCAGGAACTCAAAACAAACAAACAAACAAACAAACAAACAAACAAACAAACAAACAAACATTATATGAACAAATTCAGACTTTACAAATGCGGAATACCATTATGCTGAATGTTTCTCTATGTAATGATGATGATTAATACAAAACACTAGACATGCAAGATGCTAGATAAAATTTATTAGAGGGCATTAATGACAGAGTATGTTGAAAATGTCAACTGTCTTGGGAGAAATTAAAGTTTAAAAATTGGGACAGCAGATGCAGATAGGCAAATATTTCAGTGCCCTCACCTATAATTGTGGCTGATCACCCACTTTGGAGTACCAAACCTCCGTATCCACAGGCATTCCATGTGAAGAATAGTCCCTGGATACACAATCAGCCGTCCATCGTTGCTCTGTGCAATTGGTCCCAACTGATGACGGAACAAGATTGTAGGTGGTTTCTCCACTGCAGGAAAAAAAACTGTTACCCAGTTATAGGTAAGTCTGTCAACGTTTGGCAATATTGGGAATGTCAATAAAACTAACACATACTGCATGCAGACAAAGTTGCCATAATGTTGTGCTCACAAGTTTCTAACATACCAAGAGATTCTACACAAACATATGTATAGTGCTCACAATACAATGAATTGTGTTATTTGAATTTCTCACATACATCCTAAGTCACTTGCCTTTGTCCATGTCCAGGATATGCATATATTAAAACTGAAATGAAGACACTGTACAGGCCTACACACACCAATGACTGAAACAATATCAGTTGTGTCTGAAGCCAATACTCACATTGAGGGAAGAACATAAGCTGAAGCTGTTAAACCATAGGATGGTACAGAGTGGGGGGTTGGTTGGGTGGTTGGTTGGTTGGTTGGTTGGTTGGTTGGTTGGTTGGTTGGTTGGTTGGTTGGTTGGGATGGTTGGTTCATTGGTTGGTTGGCTGGTTGGGTTGGTTGGTTTGGGTTGGGTCAGGTGGTTGATTGGGTTGGCTGGGTTGAGTTGGTTGTGTTGGTTGGTTGGTTGGGTTAGTTGGGTTGGGTTGGTCTGTCATTTGGTTGGGTGGGTTGGGTTGGGTTGGTTTGGTTGGTTGGTTGGTTGGTTATATGAAATTAATAACACTTTCAAAATGCATCCTGTCTATATACACTGGAATCCTAGCTTCAAATATGTTTGACAACAGTTTGTTTTTCAATTTCATATTTACCACCAGTGGTTTAAAAGTACTAGCAAAGAGCACATAACTTACAAAATAAACATGTGCTCCATCATTAACAGATTGTTAGAAGTGTGAGGAAGAAGAAGGCACTGACTGTGAAGATGGAGACAGTGACACTGATTGGTAAAAGTAGCTATGATCTGACATGATTTTGTATTAAGTGTATGAAATTAATAGCAAAATATTTTTTCTTAGCAGATGTTTTATTTTTGCATGGTTATCTTAGATTTGGCCATGTTAAGTGGGTCCCTGTCACCACGGCATGGCGCGTCCTCGGGTTGCGGATGGAGGAACGGCCTCCAGGTATGGAGGGTAGCTGCGAATACATTGAATAAGCAGTCGCGGACAGCCGACAAGGGGTGGTCCTCCAGCTTGGGGGTTGGGCGAGGTGCTAACAACTCCTCACCGTAAAAAATTATGATGTTACGAAACAGCCTACAAAGCCTCGGACCTGGACCGATTCTTTGGTACGACCCCAGCTACGGAAAAAGGATATGAGTTTTGGAACATGGAATGTGAGGAGCATGTATAGGCCAGGGTCACTTATGACAGTGGCCAGGGAATTAGCTAAGTACAAGTTAGATTTAGTGGGTGTACAGGAGGTTAGGTGGGACAAAGAAGGGACTGTAAGAGCCGGGGAGTATACTTTTTTCTATGGCAAAGGGCAGGAAAATCATCAATTGGGAACAGGTTTTTTTGTGCACCAGAGAATGGTATCAGCAATCAAGAGAGTTGAGTTTGTTAGTGCTAGGATGTCATACATAGTGCTGAGAGGCCGCTGGTGTAATATCATTGTTCTGAATGCGCATGCACCAACGGAAGAGAAGGGTGATGATTCAAAGGACAGCTTCTATGAGGAATTAGAAGGGGTTTTTGATCATTTTCCTAAATACCATATGAAAATTCTGTTAGGAGATTTTAATGCAAAAGTGGGGAGAGAGGATATTTTCAAACCGACTATTGGGAATGAGAGTTTACATCAGGATAGCAACGATAATGGTGTTAGAGTAGTAACTTTGCCACATCAAAGAATCTAGTTGTTAAGAGCACTATGTTTCCGCACCGAAATATTCATAAATACACCTGGACCTCTCCTGATGGGAAGACTCACAATCAGATCGATCACATATTGATAGATAGGAGACGGCATTCCAGTATACTCGATGTGCGATCTTTCAGGGGAGCTGACTGTGATACTGATCACTATCTGGTGGTTGCGAAAGTTAGGGAAAGACTGGCAGTAAGTAAACAAGCAGCACAGAAGTTTGATGTACAGAGATTTAATCTCAAGAAGCTAAGTGAACTAGAGGCTAGGAAACAGTATCAGCTTAAGATCTCAAACAGGTTTGCAGCTCTGGAAAACCTAAATGTTAGTGAGGACATGAATAGGGCTTGGGAAAACATTAAAGAGAATATCAAAATCTCGGCTCAAGAGAGTATAGGTCTACACGAACGGAAGCAGCATAAACCATGGTTTGATGCAGAATGTGCGGAATTTTTAGATAAAAGGAAGCAGGCTAAAATTCAGTGGTTACAGAATCCAAACCAAAATAATGGAGATAATCTGCACAACGTAAGACGTGAAGCTAGTAGACATTTCAGGCACAAAAAGAAGGAATATCTGAAAGCTAAAATTAATGAAATTGAAACAAACAGTAAGAACAAGAATATAAGAGACTTGTATAGGGGTATCAATGAGTTTAAGAGGGGGTACCAGCCTAGAATTAATGTAGTAAAGGATGAGAAGGGTGACCTGGTTGCAGACTCCCACAGTATTTTGGCTAGGTGGAGGAATCATTTCTCCCAGCTGTTGAATATACACGGGGTTAATGATGTTAGGCAGATTGAAGTACACACAGCAGAGCCACTAGTGCCTGAGCCCAGTGCCTTTGAGGTTGAGATGGCTATTGGAAAACTAAAAAGCCACAAATCACCAGGTATTGATCAGATTCCAGCAGAATTGATTAAAGCAGGGGGTAGGATTATTCGGTCTGAAATCCATAAGCTTATTATTTCTATTTGGAATAAGGAGGAATCGCCTGAGGAATGGAAGGAGTCGGTCATTGTGCCTATTTATAAGAAGGGTGATAACACAGATTGCAATAACTATCGAGGCATATCACTTTTGTCGACTACGTACAAAATTCTATCCAACATCCTTTTGTCAAGGTTAACTCCATATGCAGAGGAAATTATTGGGGATCATCAGTGTGGATTTCGACGTAACAGGTCAACCACTGATCATATATTCAGCATTCGTCAAATACTTGAGAAAAAATGGGAATACAATGAGGCAGTTCATCAGCTATTTATAGACTTCAAGAAAGCCTATGATTCAGTTAGGAGGGAGGTCTTGTATAATATTCTCATTGAGTTCGGTATCCCCATGAAACTAGTAAGGTTAATAAAAATGTGCCTAAGTGAAACGTATAGCAGAGTTCGGGTAGGCAAACATCTGTCTGACACGTTCCCTATTAAGAATGGCTTGAAACAAGGAGATGCTCTGTCGCCATTGCTTTTCAACTTTGCTTTAGAATATGCCATTAGGAGGGTTCAGGCAAACCAGGAGGGCTTGAAATTGAATGGTACACATCAGCTTCTGGTTTATGCTGATGATGTTAATATATTGGGCGGAAGCGTACATAGCATAAAGAAAAAAGCAGAAGATTTAATTATTGCTAGTAAGGAGATTGGTCTAGAAGTAAATGCTGAGAAAACTAAGTATATGGTCATGTCTCGAAATCAGAATGCACGACACAATCACAACATAAATATAGATAATAAATCCTTTGAAAGGGTGGAAGAATTCAAATATTTGGGAGCAACCCTAACGAATCGAAACTCCATTCATGAAGAAATTAAGAGCAGATTGAAGTCGGGGAATGCTTGCTATCATTTGGTGCAGAATCTTTTGTCTTCCAGGTTGCTATCCAAAAACACAAAGATTAGGGTATACAGAACTATAATTTTACCTGTTGTTCTGTATGGATGCGAAACTTGGTCTCTCACACTGAGGGAGGAACAAAGACTGAGGGTGTTCGAGAATAGGGTGCTGAGGAGGATATTTGGGCCTAAGAGGGACGAGGCGACAGGGGAGTGGAGAAGACTACATAACGAGGAACTTAATGACCTGTACTCATCACCAAATATTATTCGGGTAATCAAATCGAGAAGACTGAGATGGGCGGGGCATGTGGCACGTATGGGGGAGGAGAGAGGTGCATACCGGATTTTGGTGGGGAGACCCGAGGGAAGGCGACCACTTGGGAGACCCAGGCGTAGATGGGAGGATAATATTAAGATGGACATTCGGGAAGTGGGATGGGAGGACATGAACTGGATTGATCTGGCTCAGGATAGGGACAGGTGGCGGGCTGTTGTGAATGCGGTAATGAACCTTCGGGTTCCATAAAATGCGGGGAATTTCTTGACTAGCTGATAAACTGTTAGCTTCTCAAGAAGGCCTCTGCTCCATGGAGTTAGTTAGTTAGTTAGTTAGTTAGTTATCTTAGATTTGGACAAATACATTTTCCCTTGGCAGACGTGTTTTATTTGGGAGTGGGGGGGGTGAGGGTGGGTTGCCCTAGATTTGGGTAAATAGGTATATACATAATACCTACACGCATAATCATTCTCTTGGTTGAGTCCAAAGCACACAGGCTTCTGGCCATCCCACTCACCACCCACACAACGGCGATGGCTTGACCCAATCATAGAGTACTTCCCAATGTCAATGCATCTTGAAACCTGAACAGATAAAAACAATCTACTCATGCACAGAACCCACAAACTTAACTGGAAATTTTGGCATTAAAATGCTGTTTCACTTGAAGTAAGTAAAATATTTACATAAAACAAACAACAGAAATATTACAAAGATGTCTGGAAAGAAATCAACAACTTGATATGTGTCACAAGGTGTCAAGTAATGGTACATACAGGGACACCCTTTTCGTCATTCCATAGTGACAGTGAAAAATACCACTGCATTCTGCTGAAAATATTGACTTAAACATAAATTATTACAAAATGTACTAAATTTGCACACCTTTACAGAATAACTAGAGGTCTGGGATTTTATTACTTGCTATATTTGTTGATTCCATTTGACTTTTAACACTACTAGTATGCCGACCACAAGCTTCATAGGAAAAAGTGCCATTGGGTTTGAGGTTTCATGTCAATGTGTATGAAGGTCATCTTCTGTGTTATAACACAATGTAGCCTTACCAACAGACAACAGTATTTCAGGAGAATGCGCTGCCTTATATTCAGGGTTGAAGTAAGTACGGTATGAATGTAATAACTTATACAGTACAGTTATAGCATCTTGCTTAGAAGCAAGGAATCAGATTTCAGTGTGGGTGAGTGGGAATGATGCACAGGTGTACTAATGACATTCTCCACCCCACTGACAATGTCCTCAATCAGCATTACAGGGGTGATGTACCGCACAGTTCTAATCCTTGGAAATTTCACAGTGCATGACACATCATCCAGCAACAAGTTCGTTAATTCTGTCATAGTCCTGCCGTTACCACACAGGAAAAATTGTGACAAGCCTTGTTCAGGTGATGGCACAGTTGGTTGAGGCACTGTGCTACAAGCCGGAAGGTCGCGGGTTTGATTCCCAGTGGGGTCACTGGGATTTTCAGTGACTTAATCTGTCCAGTCACACTGTGGCCCTGTGGTTGACTCAGCCTCTAAAAGAAATGAATACTACAGGTATCTCCCGGGGGTTAAGGCAGCAGGTTTGTAAGGCAGACAACCTTGCACCCTTCATGTGCCCACTGTCTAGAAATTCTGGAAGCCTCAACTTCCTGGAGCCCTAATGGCCTGTACAGGGAAAGATCCACCTTTGCCTTATTCAGGTGCTGGAAATCACTGCATTGTTTTCTGCACTGTTGGTGCCACCACACTGAGGACACACTCACAGTCAGATCACATGGATGAGAAAGGTGAATGACCATATTACGTGACGAACATACTCCAACATCCACTTCACCGTGAACACTAAGATAAATAAATAGCCATCAGCCCTTCTTGTAGATTGATATATTCAGAAAATTAGGTTGTGCTTTTGATGAAACAGTGAACAGAAAGTCAATGTACACCAATTTCTAATTAAATGCTAAATTTCACCACCAAGAACAAGCACAACAACACAGGGACAGTCCCAAACATACAAACACGTCATGAAATCACAAAAATTTTAAAGTTGTCCCCATCCATGCCAGAAAGGCATTTAAGGTGGGCAGAGGTACAGCTTCACTCATTCTTAACCTTGGCACTAGGTGAAGGTGAGTGGTTAACTTCATTCCCGGCCACTTTACACCTGTGACAGAACCTTGGTACCCATTAAACAGGAGAATAAGTGGGTCCCAAGCTGGTATGGACATGGAGAAGAGAAGGATCTCTTGCTGCTACAGGAATCCAAACCACGGGCCGTCCATCCCCCAGCCTAGTCAACTATACCAACTACATTACACTGGCTGCCTGACAAAACCGCAAGTCTTACTAGCCTTATGAAATAACTATTCAGTGAATATGTACCAGAATAATGAACACTACATGTCTTTACTTTTCAATTTGTCACACTTCAAGGCTGCCCCTTAAGTCCAACATCCCAAAAACCAGACTGCCTGGTTCTACACTCTTTGGTAAACTGACTCCTTTGTCTTCCAGGTTTTTTCTTCTCTAAGATAACTCACCAACAGAGAACCTGGTGGGAACTCCACCACTTCTTCAGTGATCTGCTGGTCATTGTAGAATGACACCAAATTAGGCTCTGTGTTACGAAATACACAGGTACTGTTCCGCAGAATTCCCACTCCATCCAGCACATCTTCACCTTCTGCAATCAAAACTACATTCTAAGACCGAAAATATCGGAGCAAACGAGGATATTAGAGTTCACCGTACATAACCAACAATGAAGTGTCTAACTCTTGTACTATGTGAACACATTACGAATTATTCAGTGAATAAAATAACACCTCACGGGCGTTTTATGTGACAACTTCCAACATAAAGCACTATATGTCAATAACTTCCTTGTTTCTTTGCACAAGCTGGTACAGTAACAACACACTGGCCCAAATCATGAGTCACAAACTGCCTTATTTT
This sequence comes from Coptotermes formosanus, assembly GCA_013340265.1. Taxonomy (NCBI): domain Eukaryota; kingdom Metazoa; phylum Arthropoda; class Insecta; order Blattodea; family Rhinotermitidae; genus Coptotermes; species Coptotermes formosanus. The sequence continues at coordinate 260,598 of BLKM01009049.1, read as the reverse complement.
ACAGCTATGAACATTTACACTGTAATAGGATATCTAAAGTACAGCGCTGTCCAGCTGAACCAGAGTATTACAATGCATACAATACTTCAGGCCTTTGCCCTTCTGGGATGTTATGCCACATAGGATGTTATGCCACATAACACCACAGAAAAATAAATGCCAGAAATCTTACACTGTTTCAGTCTGAAGTTCACCCAGTACATATTTTTATAATCATCAGACAATCACTTCACACTGAAATAAAATAGGAAACATACCACAGTTTAGGGATCTCCCAACCCAACTTCCATCTTCACATATGATCTTCCACGTTGTCTTTTCACCCATGATAGTAGCTATGCAGTTAAAAGTAACTTCTGTACCATCTGGAAAACTGCAATGAGACAACAAAAATGAGGCGTATCTACTATGCAGAACATTAATAAATAAAAGAATGGAATCCATTTGATCAACGCAAGAAATTTTAATTGAATGCTCCTCCTTATTGAAATTCTGCATTTACCTGAATATAGGATGACACTGTACATAAGATAAAACCCATTCAAAATCTCCAATCTCTAAAAAAAATATAGACACTAAACGTGTTTAACATTGGGCACTATTATATGGCACCCCCCACGTTTCCGATGGCAAACTACGAAAAAAAATTTTGTCTTCAGGGAACTATGGTAGGCAGTATATACAGCTGACATGCATATTCTGGACACAGCACAAAGATGCATTCATATTTTCCATAAGAACAAGGCAAGCCACCCATTTTGTCGCTAATGATAATAAGAAACAATACATAATACCTTCTATCAGTCTCTCCAATTGGTTCTCCATCCCTGTACACCAACGAACCCTGAACTCTGGCAGGAGGACCACAAGCCCTCCTGAACCCTGCTGGGAAGTCAATCACACTGATGTCTCCACCCTTTGTTATGTCACTGCCACCCTTAAACTGCACATCTGTCTCATGGTGTTTGCTGCTGCCATCTAGAGAACATCAAAAATTTTTCATTTTAGGATGAATAAGTAACTACAAGGATTATTATCCATTTTTTTGTTCTCTGCACAAAGTTCTGCCTAACTGCCAGCACATGCAAAATGCCTGTGAGAGTGGGAGACACATGAGGCAGTTCAAACCTGTGCTACTACACCAATGGCTGGGACACTTTTCTTCAAACTAACCAGTGTCAGGTCACCAGTCAGCTGATGTAACAGACAGTCAACCACCTGTTAGTTGTTTCTGTACACTATTTTACCTCTTAGAAGCTATTCAATATAACAATTTAGTAAACTTATGTAAACAGCAACACTGTTGATCAGTGATCACGAATTAAGTGAATAATGTGTCTTGTTGTGGCACAACAGCCCAACTTGAGCCTAGGCCTCCTCTTTTGACATTTCTAGATCACACACACACACACACACACACACACACACACACACACACACACACACACACACANACACACACACACACACACACACACACACACACACACACACACACACACAGTAGGACTCCTCTAGACGAGTGATTGGCCCGTCGTAGAGGCTGCTACCTACAGAACACACAACAAACACAAGAGATACACATCTGTGTCCACAGCAGGACTCAGACCCATGATCGCAGCAATCTACCAGCCGCAGACCTGCACCTTAGACTGCACAGCCACCTGGAGCGGCAACTGAACAGTACAGCCCGCATAATTACTTCGTTAACAGGGTGAGTAATCTCCACGTTTAACCTGAACTTTCCCTGCCACGCCTTGCTTCCAGACTCTTTCTCTGCGAAATTACTGAGGTTCTGACATCTATATAATGTTCAGTGAAATACTATGTTGAGGTGATGCATATATTTCATTTCTTCCACCACCTCACTTGTCAAAAAAAAAGTTTTGGGGTGGAGCTTGCCTCCAGACACTGCACCCAACGAAATAGATTTCATGATTCTTTTCACTTTACCTCATTACAGAAGCTCACACAGCTTCCAAAACTAAGTATATTTTTAATAAAACATGACAATGGAAATAGCTGAATACTGTGTGTATCAAACTTTAATAACACACCACTGCCACAATCCTTGAGATTTAACTTACTGCTGTACGTCATGGTGGGAAGAGTGTGGTGCCTGCATGCTGGCACACGAGGCCGCAACTCGCCCAGAATACATTCTATGGGTTGACCGGTTGACTTGCTGTAGTCACTATCACACTGGAATGTTACTGATGAGCCATTTGCTATGGTAAGTCCAGCTCTGTATCCTGACAGGTACTGTCCATTGGTTATCATTGGCAATTCACATGGTGCTACAGACAAACAAGTAGCATATCATTATTTGTTCTGTAGTAGCTCATACATTATTGTGACTGTGCATGATGGTGGTATTAGATGGGGTTATTCAGTGGTGACAATCGACAATGATGCAAAAAATTACAACCTTATGCTTCTGTTCATGGTTATAAGCAGTGAAGACAGAACCACTTTGCAAAACTGTCCATTGTAAAAATATAAGGCTGACACTGAGATGTTAAAACACAAAAGACTGATGGAAAACCACCATACTAAAATTTTGCATTAACAACCCACATAGAAATTCAAATTTGTTTCATATTTGTATTAATTTGGGCTACTTCTTTGTATACCACGATTCATACCTCCAAAATTACTCAACAGAATTGTGTAAAAATTGAATAGATACTGAATTTCAGGACAGGATTCCAAGAAATGGCCCCAAATATCAGCAAAAAAAAAGGCCTCTAAAATAATGGCAGTGTTCAGTTTTGTAATATGCTTAATGAGCCTCAATAAACTTAACACTAGCAAGGATGACAACTGCAACAACAAGAACTATGATGACTATCACAAATGATGATGATCACATCGAATTTCTAGAAAAATTACTACGTTCAACTGTATCTAACAATACAAATGAAGTAACTGGGGCCTAATGTAACTGTTTTATTTTCTATATATGTATTACAATCTGATATGATTTCACCTGCCTGCTGTACAATCTGGAAAAGATGTTATCGCCCACTCGCCATGCCAGCATCGAAGATTACTGGGTCCTTGGACGTTATATCCATGTGGACATGAGAATTCCACCACCTGCCCATTGTCCACTGTTGATGTACCATTTAGCACAGAACTTTGACCTCCGCCCTCTTTTGACGATAGCTTATATATACCATTTTCTGTCACTGGGATGTGGCAAGGCACTATAATACAGAAAATATCAATAATTTGTCAACAGCATGAAAACTTCAATATAATTGATATCCTTATACAACAGCCTGCAGAGTAAAATCAGGATGACCAATTTATATGCATTACATTTTACCTGCTTCTAGGTATTGCATGATAGCCAGATAATGGTCAGTTGTGACTGAAACATACAGCTGCTCTTGTGAATGAACACAGTTGTGTTGGATGGACTGTTTTAAAGACATATTACATATGTAACATGTTTAACCTTACAATGATGCTGTGGTTTAAACCTGAACTACTGCCCACAACAGAGGAGTTTTAACTGTAAAGCATCTTTTAAAGCATGCATGACCATATGGTGCTCCAAGCCCACAAAATGTTAGGAACTGAAGGTCTATATAGTGCACGGAGGCTGGCATTGAAGGGTTGATGTTCCGAACAATTCTCTTGCTCCGTATTTACCCTCAGCAGGTTTGTGTAGTGGTAACCCTCCAGACTAGCATTTCAGAGGTACTTTGTTTGAGAACTGGCTATCTGCACAGAGCCTTTTGGACGTCTGCCTCAGTCACAGTACCTCAATTATGCAATTACCACAACCATAACTTCTCCAAATGATCATTCATCAATCATCCTACCGCTGATGCTATAAACACCACAAACCATATGTATGGGACAGGTACAACACAGAAAGTACCAGATGTTTTATCACTATAAATAACTGTAATGTAAACATCTTTGGCTAAATCAGATTGCTTTATCAGTAACAGTTTTCAGGCACACTGATAAAGCAGCTAAAGTAATTTACAATTCTTAGCATCATATATAACAAATGGCAGGAATTATTTTCAGAAACACTGTATTTTTACCTTCCATACCAAAAGACATCGGTCTGTCCCAGCTCTTCAGAAGGAAACATAAGAACAGCAATGGATCAGCTTTTTTTAATTAGGCTGTGGAAAGGCATGAAGACTTTCTGATGTTCTGGCTAACATTACAGCTGCCATTTTCACGGTGAATGGATCTAGAGGTTATCATGGGGAGAGAGGATTATATACATCTGGCAATGGGAAGTGATGGCTATCAATACAGATGTGCCTTGAACTAGGCATCAAGTACATCCTGCTCTCTGTTCTTTACCTTGTTTCCCAATACACTGGACCTTATGTAGAAGCCAAAACAACAGAGGACTTAAAATTGACACTGACGAACTGTGACTGATGGTGAACATAATTCAAAAACAATACATGCGTGTCCATATTCCACGGCTCAGTCAGTATAGTGACTGGGCTGTGCGCTAGATGACCAATGAATTGTACTTCGATTCCTGGCAGGGGCAAAACATTCTTTTCTCACCTAATGCATTCAGACCTACCCTGGGACCCATAAACCCTCCTATTCAATGGGTAATGTGGGCACTTTCCCCAGGTACAAAGCAGCCCAGCAAGGAAGTTGACCAATCCCCTCCATCTAGTGCCAAGGTTAAGAAAGAGTGTAGTAAAACTTTCAGTCCCCCATACTACTTCACGGCACATGTAGGAGCACCTTTACCTATACCTTTGGTGGCACTCAGTATATTTGCGGGTGACAAGGATGCTGCCCAGGTTAGAGTAGAATCATCATAACAGAAAAAATAAAAGTGCTTGCAAGACTTACAGATTAAACATTCAGGTTTAGCAGGCTTCCACTGTCCTCTGACACATTTTGCTGTGACGTTGGCTCCTATGTTAAGTCCATATCCCTTTCCACAGGAAACTCTAACAACAGTCCCCGGCGAATATGTCTGATTTGGATCTCTTCCTGCTTTAACTACCTCTATGTTTACAAATGGTTCTTCTGATATCACTTCACATGGTCCAGCTGTTAACAAAAGAGTTCTTAGATGAACTGAACATTAGTCACAAAAACCAACGGACTATCAAAAGTGTTGTTAATAAATAAATAAAATAATAGAAACTTCTCTTCCAAAATTAAGCCTACAAAAATATTTGGCAACATTAAATTATTTGAAAAGAAATAAGTAGTAATAATACATGAAACAATGCCACGAACTTACAGAGTGTGAAAATTAAATAAGCTTTTAAAATTACCTTGATACCTAAACTCACACTGTGCAATGTGGTATACAACTTGATTTCAGACTATGATAAGTTTTCATTACATAAGAAGCATGCAGCATAAACTAGACGTGAAATGCAGAATCCATTTCTGAAGAAAAGACTTCTTGGGAGGGGGGGGGGGGGGGGG
>BLKM01009049.1:232901-255091 GCA_013340265.1 Coptotermes formosanus | reverse complement strand
GGGGATGAAGGAGATGTTACACTATTTTTTTATATAACTGGGAATCCTTAAGGCACACACTTCTAGGTGTTTATATGCCCGAAGTCCATTCAGTCAATGCTTGAACAGACTGAAACAATCACTTTATCAGAAAACACAACTGTTTCTATTAATTGCATGCTGAGAAACCACATTTATTTTGATTCCAGCATAATGCTATAAGAAATAATGTTCTTGTAGCAACTGCATTGTATGCAAAACTTCAGGTTTTCGTAGCACTGTAGTTGAGGATTAAATTCTTCTGGGATAAGATGCAGCATCACATCCCAGCATGAGATCCTCTAGACAATATATGTTTAATAATGACCAAATATTTTAATGATTTGGCTGGACTGGTTAGCCACCTTCAGTGCTTGAAGAATGAAATCATGGTAGCCGTTATGATTGACAGTGTATAACTTAATAAATAAACATAATCGTGCATTGCTTCAACATTCATAATCAACACTTTCACTGAAACTTGCTACTTATTAGCATGTCTGATATTTCACATGGAATAAATTAAAGTCACGACAATTGTCACATAGACTTACAAACACTCACTTTAATTGTAAAGGTACAAAACTTCATCTCTTATTTCTTATTTTATTACATAGAGAAGTAGCAGTCAACTGCTGGTGGTGTATGGTCTACTAGGCAGAAGCAGCAGGCAACTGCTGGTGGTGTATATGGAGGCATCAGTCAACCAATGGTGGTGTGTGGTCTACTAGACTTATTGTCAATGCATCCGATATATCTGAGAATGTTGTACATATTACCTTTCCCCTTGCCTCCCCTTTTCTTTGCTTTGCGGCCCTTTTTGTTACGCCTACGTCCGGCTCGTTGCCACAGCTGCTGACGTTGATTTTGTGACATGAGAAGCGCTCTTTTGGTGCGGACTGATCGGCTCCAACGAAGTCGTGGGTGCATACCCGGCACACATCTGTATGTTAAAGAAAAACAGTATAAAGTACAAAAAACAGACCCTTAGAACTGTTTCATAACAACCTAAAAATGTGCTTTTTTACAAAAAGTAATAAGATTCTTTCTGTGACACATAACAGAACATGAGACAGACATTTGTGTTAATGTAATTAAAATTCTACTCTATTTTGTATGTCATCTGATAATCAGGTAGAAAGAAGCCATAAATGTGAGTTTTATTTATGCTTATTTATATGAATATCAAACAATACAATATCATTTTTAGCACTAACATGCATGGATTTGAGGTTTATTGCTTATAGCTGTTTTACTTCTATAATCTGAGTGTGTATGTGCCATGTTGCTGGGTGATTGGTGCCTAACATTTTAAGCCAAGAATGTGGTATCATCTTCAAAGTCAAAATCTTGTAAAATTACAGAAATTAATTAAATACTAGATTGGAGGTGTGTTCTGACATCTGCCTGAAATAACTGATAAACACATGTAAAAAAAAGAAAGACATGCAGACATCTAACCCCACTGTGGGATCAGATATCACAGCATAAAGCCACAGCATTCAGATAGAGAAGAAATAATATACATACAATAACACAACTTGTAAGTCACAATTCTAATTTACAATTTACAACATACAGAATTTAATCAGATGTCATACAACAAAATTACTGCCTGGAAATAATCACCACAGAATTTGCTTACCTGGGGAGTTGTTTAGGGCTCCATCTTCCTCCAATACATGTTGCACCAGGTGGTCCATCAGTCAACACATAGCCACGGTCACATTCGTACATTATCTGCTTGTTGTTTGTCACCTTTCGCACATACGGACGGTAATCGTACACACCCATGTTTCCAACCAACATTACTCGCCCATTCTCAATGGAGCCAGGAAATGGACAATAAACTACAAAATAAAGTGCTGAATTACCTACAAGTAAAGTTATTAATGTCACACTAAGAATTAAGAGAAGGGAGTTAATTTTAGCCAACTAAGAGACTTCTGAATTCTCAAATACTTGCCACAGAATTAAACACTTCTGCCCATCACACATTTTCTGTAAGTTAATGAATGACTTCTAGAAATGTTTAACTACATGGTCTGGTTTTTAAAATCCATACGATAAAGAAAAAATGCAACAAAAAAATTTTTCTACACTGGAGAAGACCAGTGCTTTAAGTATTCAGTATCACAGAGCATGCTTTACCTTCTGACCATGAACACAATGGGAAACATTTATTTTGGAATTTTAGAACAATAAAACATTAAAGGCATTCTTAAGTAAACATCAAAATTTTTCATTTCTTTATTCATTACTCATAGTAGCTGTGTGTCTAACAGCAACTTTATGCCATCTCTTTTATTATTCAAATCCTTCACTGGTTTTCAGTACTACACGATAATGAACAAAAGAATTTCTGACAGGGTAATGTATTTAAAATACCATCCAGAGACTGAATAGCCAATATGTAATTGGTTACATAAAATACTTAAATTAAAGTATAATTTACTGTTTTTTTAAATTGTTGCACATATTTTGTTTGTTTCTTTCTGGTGGCAGCCTCAAGCAGACTGTATGACAACACAATTATTTTATTCAGTGGCTAATGATATAACTGTATTTTTTCTGTGCTCTTGCTTTTAAGAGTTTGAAACATAAATTGTTCCACCTTCTGGACACTACTATCAAAGTCCCCTACTTAAATTGCAGGTTTCAGTATTAAAATGACTAATTTTAATGAAACATGTTTTTAAATGCATTAGCACCAACTGAATGAAGGAACCTTTGCAGTCTTAAGTGGAAAAAATATAAAAATACTTGCATGTTGGTATAAGAATTATTGAAAAGTATGAAACATACATCAGATAACTTACACTGATGGAGGAATGACATCCACCAGTTCGGGTGGTTAACTTATTTGACAGCTGTGTGAAGTCAAAACATTGTACTTGTTGTAAAACTGTTGCAGAACTGATATAGACATTTCATTATAGTTTTGGGGTATTAATTTTTAACATTGTGAACTGTACGTAAATATTCTGATCATTCAGAATTGAACAGTATGTCAGTTGAATCATGCAACATCCTTTCCTTGCACCCATCATTAATAGTGGCATATATTCCATATGTTCATATGTCATATGTGCATGACAGACTTAAATAGAAAAATGTTAATGCACAGAAGTTGTTTAGATGTTTGACATACATACCAGTTTAGTGTTTAATAGGTTGCCAGAAGAAATCGAAAAGTGTGCGAGAACCAGTTCTAATGAAAGATAGATTAAAGCTCACCTTCTTGACAATATGGCTGAACACCAGTCCAGTTGCCAAATAAACACTTTGTAATATTCCCCCCCCGAAGAATGTAGCCATCCTTGCATTTGAATCTTGCTCTCATTCCATGCTCTGTTTTAGGTGCTATTACCATTCCATTACGGGGAGCTTTTGGCATTCGTTTACACCGAGCTACAAACCACACAACATTGTTAGAAGGTACACATGTTAGTCAGGATGAGGTAATACAGGAAAATTACCACTGACCTGCTTCTGTCTACACATTACATGAAACCTGTGGCATTGCACTCTCACAGCTGTCCATAAAATGATAATTCAACTTACATTTCAACCAACCGATAGCTATTTACTTAAGGTAAATAGTTACAAGGTAACATTATGATTCCTGCAAAGAAAAATTGATTAAAAATGTCTCAAGTTACTGCCACTCCCACATTTACATATATTTTATATCAGTCTCTTATACAGAAAAATATGTTCACATTCATTAATGCCAAAACAAAGATAAATCAAGCTACTTAGGTAGCTGCAGAAATTACCACATTAGTCTACTGTGGGAGAGAAACGTAACTTGTACAGAAATGTAAAAAATCCATTGTAATGTACATTCGACAGTTATTTATGATAGAAAATCAAGAAAACAGAAGGATCAGCACAATCAATTTCAAAGCAAATCAAGAACTGTACTTTTACATCACAATTTTTAAGGGCATGTTGCTCTCTTGTGTGAATTATTCACCGCTATGTTTGTATGACTACGTGATTATGAAGCATTTCATGAACCTTTCCTTCATTTCTCAATTGGAAGAAAGGTACATGCAGTACATATCCCAGTCAAGGAACTGGAACAGACAAAAAATTGCCACCATCCAGGAACAGAGTCCCTGAGCTAACAAAGTATATGTATGTTTTAATGCACAGTGACTTGCATTTACTTCTCTTTAAAGTAATTATAACATTTTCTAATACCTTTAATACTACTGCAAAAAGATGAACATTATATTTTAAACTGACAACCCAAATACACAGATAAAACTAGCTAGCAATCACATATGTATGACTAATGTTGGAATTTCTGTATTGTAAGTCTTGTCATACCTGGTTCACATCGTGGTATGTGTGTCCAAGTACCATTATTGCATTCTACTGGTGTATAGTTGGCTGTAATAAATTCGTAATTTGGTTCACACACCACGCTTAACTTCTCACCATGCTGAACAACTTGTGGTGAGTCTACTGTGGAGCTATTACTGGACTCATTCAGTACAATCACACGACTTTGTTGAATTCGAGGCACCACACATGGAGCTACAAGAAATGTAATAAGATGGAAAATAAGTTTGTTCAGATATTAGTATACTTTCTGTGTAATTCGTATAGGCATCATAACTAACATATCCTTCTAATAAGCCAGCAAGCAGAAAAAAACTAAGTGCAGGAGAAAGAATATGATACTGCTGTCTATGTGATTAAGTATAATTAGTTATACCTATGAAGCAAACTACATGAAAGTTGGAGGAAAGATGGCATAGGGACTGGTACATGGCTTGTGTCTACTCTGTGATGATGTCAGTATTTCAAGCGCTACGGCGTGTGGTGAAATACACAGGATGTGGACATGGTCATGGTCTAATTCGAGGTACTATGAGGACATATGCCTGAAAGGACTGAGGAAAACCATGAACAACACTAGGAATATTACATGGTGTTCTGGCTGAGATTCAAACTGGGCAACTCCTACATACAAGTCAGAAGAATTACCACTTTCGCCAATGTTTTCAGTTATGACATGTTAAAATTACAGTTCTCAAGGCATAAATAGTACTCCTGCAGGTAATGTCTATATGTTCCTTGTGCGCAGAAACATCTCGTTCGGGTGGAGTGAGAGCTTATCAAATCTAGGGGTCACTGTGGCCACTCTGTCTGAAAGTAACCCTGAGAAACTCAAAATCATCGTGAAGACTTTTTTGGTCACAAGTGACTGGTTACCTTCTTTCCCTTTGTCAGCATGACGTCCAATCATACCAGTAGGGTGATGCCCAGGCACACTTTACAGTCTCTTTGCCTACTACGAACAAAGATTTCCAATTTCCTTCATCCTGCAAAGGATGACAGTATTGAAGACTCCTAACACTTACAACACACCCTGCAAGGGTGGTCAGGTCTGCATCAAGTAAACTGGGCATTTCATTAACACTAGCTTCAAGGAACATCTTATCATGTGGCGAAGTACGCCACGGTTCAACACGCCATCAGCCTGTAGCAGCCAGTCGAACTCAGAACATCAAGGGATGTACAAAAATAGACCACATTATCAGGGTGGTGACAGAGAACAAATCCCTACCCAAGAAAACGAAGAAAGAAGTATGTCCCTGCCTAAGCAGGTCATGGGAACCTCACTGATCTACTGATTCCTCTATAAAGTTCCAGGATTTAGTTCTTGGGATGGTCTGCTTGGATCTGTACACAGTATCATTTTTGAGGCACTGAAGATGAACCTGTCAGGGCATTCTCATGTTTCTTTCCTCCCATGCCATACTTTAATTTTATTTATTGCTACTATTTCTTGATTTTCATATCCTTACTTCTTTAAATTTCCCTCTCACTTCTCCACAAAATGGCTCTTTTTAGGTCCATGCTTTTCTTACCAGTCTTTACCTATCTCTTTCTCTTCCTGCTAGTAAATCAGCATTTTATTGCCCCTTGATTCCCTCTACTTTTCTTGCCACCTCCCATCTTCCAGCTTTACTCTCTTTTACTCACTTTATAGCATTCATTTTGGTTTCCTGATTTTTGTTAGTATTCTTCCCCTTCAATCTCCATGACATAATCTGCGCCTTCATAAATCCTACTTCCTTCATTGACATCCCGTTCTTTCCACTTACAAACAGCCCTTCTTTTCAGTGTTCCATCTGCTTTTAGAGCTCTTACAGTTTTTCACACTCCTACTGTGTCAGAGAGCTCTTCTCTGGTCCACTTTGATGCTGTCACAATTTTTTTTCTCCACATGCAACATATTAACCCTTTAGAGACGGAGCGTATCTGTTTTATATAAGGACTCAATGCATTCCGCACTGTAAACACTCTCCACTTCGGTTATAAAAACCAGTCTCTTAATGTGTCATAAGGCAAAAGTTGCTGTTTGTTCTGAGATCTGTACAAAGCACATAAATGCAATGTGGGCACCACGTAGAATGTTTTAATGTTAAACCTGGTCGTATGTAAAGCTACCGCTAGGCTTTAAAAGGTTAATGTACTCTGATGACAAAAGAAACAGGTTTGTCTGAAATGTCAGCACACTTCTACTAGACTATGGAGGAGTACATTCCAGAAGACAGTTATCCTCATAGTCACCTCTGTGAGAACTTCAAATGTATCCCATTGACATTAAACAAAAGGTTGGCTATTCTTGGCTTTCATCTTTCATCTGACAGAACCTACAATGCTGTTCGTGTCTCTATTACACAGACACTGACTGCTAATACAAAACAAAGTGATGAACATGTCATATACACCACAAAAAATCCCCACCAGCAATTGAAATAAAATGATGTCACTAACCATGAAACTGTTATAAATGCTCCAACCCTTCTGTTATCATTACTGTTTGGTGAGAAGTGATTCAGTGTCCCAGTTACTCACCAAGACAAAGGGGCAGTGGGTACCGCCAATGCCCATCTATCTGGCATACGGTAGATGTCTTGCCTTTCAGCTTCATGCCTTCATGGCACCGGAAGATTATACTGGCCCCCAGACCAGTTCCAGCTTCAATATTCTCAAGCCAACCATTGTTCAGGGGACCGGGGTGACCACAGTTAATCTCTAACCCGAAAAGAACACAGACAATACGAAGAAACATAAGAGAGATACAGAAGTATCGTTTTTAATATAATGCATCTGTGTTGCTGCAAAAGCCAATTAAGCTATTAAAACAATGCATGGAAAGAAAAGACTCAACAATTTTAAAAAAACACATCCTGTTTATTGTAAATCATGCTGAAACTTTTAGAAGCAAAACATGCCAAAACATTCAACAGGCATATGGCAGTGATGAAATACACTGCAATGACATTAATTCTTAGGATTAAACAGATTAAAGTTGTTTAAATTTCAACTAAAACTTTTGGTGTAATACTTAGCAATTGTAATTAAGGTTATGACATGAAGAGATAAATTTACAGAAATGACAAAGTAACAGAAGATAATGACTTCACTTCAAAGGTGCTTGATTTTGAAAGGTAATGTGTCTGTACATTACTTCCCAAATCAAGTCCTTTGCAACATGTGGTGTGGTACCCACATTACGTAGCCTTAAAATGTTACATGATTCACGTTCATGCTCAGTATTTGCCGGCATGCTGCACTTTTCTCAATAAAAATGATCATTCATTCGTATTGTCTGTTATTTTCCTCGAGAGATTACTGCATATAAAGTCATAAATTTTTAAGGGTAACCATGCAAAATTATCTGGATAATTCATGTTTTATTGAAGGTGGTAATAACACATGCAGGTTTCCTTTATACTTGTGCATAACTACTTTCCAACTGAGCAGAGGGTTACAAGATATTGAGTTTCAAAATTAGAATACATTTTTGTTACATTTTGAATAATACACCAAATTTCAGGCAAAGTATGGCACTGATGCATCATAACTGAAATATTTTTGCTTAAGTATAATACAAAAAAATACATGCAGGAAGGAGCTCACATTTTCATTCAATTAAATAAAATCATGAATGGAATGTCATAAACAGAACTGAGCACCAAATATCCAGTGTTCTCTTCATGTGAGGTTAACAACCCTCATATATAGACAGCTTATTTTATTATAATTATTATTATTAAAATTACATACACACTCACAACAGGATTTGAACTGATGACATAAAGAGTCTATACAGTAAAACAGCTGCAAAAACAAATACTCGAGGTGCCTGTTCTTCTGGGATGTGCCACCAGGTGACTGGGTGATTGGTGCCCACCAGTTCAAGACAGCATATTGTTCTCACCTTCAAGGGTCCAAATGCCCATTCATCTTGAACATTTGGACTGTTACAGATGATACCACTTTGCTGCCTCAAAATGTTAAACATCAATCACCCAGTGACATGAAACTACATAGCAGAAGAAATGAAACATCATCTGCATCGCTGCAAAAGCCTGAAAACTTGCATAACCATTTGCTTGCTTGAAACTCTTAAAATAAATGAATATGGCGACATGCAAATACGCTGACATGTAAAGTATGTAGAAACAAAACGGCAGGTTGAGACTGTAACTCACCCTTGCACTGTGGCATCACTCCTGACCACCTCTTGTCTGCTCCGCACCTCCGTGTAGGTTCACCAACAAGGGTGTAGCCGTACTTGCATTCATAGGATACTACGGAATTGTAGCTGCAAGATGTATAAATCGCCTTCCCGTTGTTTGGGTTCTCAGGCGGAGGGCACTGCACGGCTGTAACCACAACACACACAAACAACACAACCACAAACAAAAGGAGCTATGTAGAGAAAGATACATTCACATGCACCAAGAAAATGTAAACAGTTCTTATGCACAGTTACTGGATAGTGTAACTCCTTTAAAATATCACAGGTTGTAATAGATTAACTTCTTCCTACTTCATGTTACAGTATTAATTATCAAAATAAAAATTTGAACTCTCTTTAAGGCATACAGGGACTGTTTTCATGCTTTGAAACAGTGCAACTAATGGGCTTGAATTCTGAAGACCAAACAAAATGTTATTGAAAATTTATACTCAACATTTACTTATTGCTGGTATAAGTCATATAATGTTGAAGTGGCCTTTATGCTTAATTAAGTATCATGACATGAAGGCATTTGGCAGAATGGAGGTATGGCTCCAAACATTCTTAATTTCAATACTAGATGGAGATGAGTTGTCAGTTTCACACCCTGGCTGCTTCACTGCCTGGAAAGAGCCAACAGCAGCCACTGGCTAGGAAGCTGAGTGGGTTCCAAACCAAATCTGGATGCCTGAGAAGAGAAAAGATCTCTTGCCCCTCATGGAAGTTGAACCCTGATTCCTCAGTAAGCCTCGGGTGACAATGTCCCTTATCAGGCCACTCTCACTAATAAGGATCTGGTATGGTTTTTCTATGTTAGGTTACGTTATGTCACATTACGTTAGCTTAGCTTGTAAGAACTCAATCCATGTTTTGAGTTTTGTATAGTCTCAATATATTTCCTAATATAAGACAAGGAGAAATTACACTGCCGTGTACTAAACATCCTACAAGACGAACACTCTTTATGCTTCATAATATGGATGGAATCTTTCAAATAACTGAAAAGAATCCAGCTTGCAACTTACGCACGCAGGCAGGTAACTCCTTTGGACTCCAAGTTCCATCAGCCTGACAGTGTCGATCAGGCCGTCCAACCAATTCAAACCCATCAGCACAGTGATATGTAACGCGACATCCATAAGTGTAGCATTCTCCAGCATGCCAGCCATGTGGTACATCAGCAGGTGGTCCACATGACCGTGCTGAAGGGTAATTTTCAGTGATAAGTTACTATTAAATAATGAAGGCAGAGAGAAAATATCGTAAAATAGATGCAACAAGTGTTACAATGAGCATGTATCAAGGTCAGACACATTTTGAAGCCAGTGACATCCCCAACTAACCTATCAACAAGCTGCTAGAATTTTCTATTAATTGCATCTAACTGTTACTGTTCCTAGACAGAAGAATAACGATAAAAGAGTCAGTATTTTCAAACATTTCTTAAATTTATGTGAGGGTGGGTGAATGGCTGGGGTGGGGGGGGGGGGGGGCGCTGCATTTAATTAACAAGGCATGCACACTTACAGCAAAAGATCCAAGTAATACATTTGTTCATCCCCTCAACATCTGGAAATTATATTTTAATATCATTTACTTGGAAGCTGAAGGACAGGACCCATAACGACAGAAGCTCCAAGTGAGCTGAAATAAGTTTTAAGCTAAATGTAACTTTCTTTGAGCTGCAGTTTATAGCAGCTAAAATGTTTGTAGGCTGATTCCTCCTGTATGACCCATTGAGGTAATATAAATTAACTTCTGACGCCCACTGATAAGGAATCACACTATTTATGTATTATAAGTGACGTGGAAGTCAAACTCCTCATGTTCTTCATCTCAGCACTACTTGTAACTGGTCATTAACACTCCCACACTTTGCTACCGGCAAAAAAGGCCTTAGTAACTACTGCGTGTCAAAAAGACATGACACTGCTTGGCAATCCATCTGTCCAGTCCGTAAGTGCGCTGCCCTAGCTATGTCCATCACATAAACAGAAACATAACCGACAAAAATAAACTGGAAAATTGCTGTCTTGTGGGATTTGAGACCTGGAAAGTACTAGGTTACTACCTAATGATTATTTTATTATTGTTACGCTTTTATTATATTTAATGACTTGTTACCAAGAAGATTGTACCACTTGAATATGTGACGCATTCTACATCCAGTGGTTATGACCTATTGACTTGGATTTGCTTGAAGATGAAATAAAGATAAAGATAAAGATAGGCTAATGTCATTTCAGAAAAGTCTGTCGCCTTACATAATCAATCTAGATGACATGATAGGACATCTCAGCCACACTACAGATTACCACATTTCGTCACATCCGCGGCCACTGTCCGTTTTATACCACCATCAATTCCCTCCGTCATGTCCATTATTTATAACCTATGGTCATGCCTGAAACATTAATTTCCATCACTAACACACGATGGCGTCACCATCGAGAAGCTTCTGATGCTACCATCTATTGCAGAATCTTGAAACCTTGTATGTATGGATCAAAATTGGAACTACCCGCAGAGTTTCGAGCAAGCATGAAATAATTGATTCTGAACAATACTGTGAAATTGTTTTAGTGTGTGGGAGGGTCAATTTATGGCGTTGTGTAAACTAGACTTCGTTACGGTTCAATTCATATAAAAGTCCGAACTGTCAGTTACCTACATCTAATTTCAAAAAAATTCATGAAAGTGAGAAGGGAATATAGGCCTAAATGGAGCAGTCCATTTGTAATCTTATGTAAACTGGGCTTTATTATGAAGGAATATGGCCGGCATTGCCCAACAACACCTAACCTTTAATATTTCATGATTCTGAAGGGTTTTTTTCTAACTTTTGATAAAGATAACTGAGTTAAATAAACCACTTCTTCGGCTGACGAAATATTAAACAAATCAAACACTCTTGGCCTTATAGGTGATCTCACACAGCTATCTTCACGGGGAAAGGCAAAGAAATTTACAATGAAATATTAAGCGTATCTCATGCATTAGTAAATCGAATGTCTCATTACACTTCCAATTTCCTCTTACTGTTTCATAACTGCATTAATGTTATTAAGATATACATCTTTCATCTCCGTGCATTGATATTAATTTTGTAATTAAAACCAATTAAATGTACAATTATAGCACACGGAGTAATAAAATAGATTATTAGACTATATGCTATAATTGTGCATTTAGTTGGTTTGAATTAATATTACTTTATTTGATACTAAACTTCCCAAATAATCAATGACGATTCTAGCTAATTCTTAGTTATTAGGTAGAAGAGAACAAGTTTTCTGTTTTCACGCTTGTTATTGACCATCAAAATGGAAGTAGGTTAGAAACTGTATTTTGTAATGTGACAAGAGAACAATTTTGGCATATTCGCAACGAAAAGTTGCAAAAGTACGTCCCATTAGCTTCGCATGCCTGTCCGTCTGTGCATTCATCTATATGCCCGCATATAATAACTTGAGAACCGGCGAAAGGACTGTCTTAAAATTTTATATTTATAAGTTCCACTGCATTTGTTGACATGTGCAAATTTCTTTTAACGTGGGCAACAACCACGGGTCTTTTACTTTAAGACCCACATGCACTCTTGGACACATCTGCACCTCAGCTGGCACCCAGCTGGCTAAATATTAATCAGAGCAAAAATGTTTCGAAACTGAACTTACTGAGAAAAACAAGGCGGGCAATATAAGTATTATGCAATAATGAGGCGCGTTCGCATAATCGTTGTTGCCGTGGGAAAGCAATAAGTATTACATATACTGAGGGTGTGCCTGCAGACCTAGTTACCCAGCATGCAATGCGCATGCGCCTATCATACTGTCATCTGCGGCCTGTTAGGCTGTACCATAGTTTTCCACATTATCTCGCAAAAGGCACAATTTTCGAGAAAAAAAAATATTAAAAATAAAATGTGTTTTGATTTCTCTACAACTTTGAAACATTTCCATTCTAAGAGAAATTCAGAAAGATATTGTCATGAATGTACGTAGAACTTCATGTAAAGCACACACTGTTCTTCTCAGATTTTAACGAAACTTGAATTCTCTCGACAGAGTTCTGAAGTATACTCAAATATCAAATTTCGCGAAAATCCGTCAGCGGGAGTCGAGGTGTTCTAGGCGGACGGACGGACGGACAGACGCACACACATGACGAAGCTAACAGCCGCTTTTGGCAATTTTGCGAAAAGCGCCTAAAAATATACATGCATACATGTTCACAAGTCTTATGGTTATAGGCATATAATCATCTGAAGACTAAAGAGAATCCACATTATACTCATTTCGTAGCTCCCAGAGAACACCATGTGTTTAAATTAGATAAACAATAGGCGCCCGCAGTATACGTAAAGTGCTGATTATTGTGAGACTGATATGGAATATATAAAAGACTTGTGGGGAAAATGCGGTGTGTGATGTCAAAACGTATAGTAACCACTATACGTTTTAAACGGTTAAATGGAAAAGAACAGAGGAGTGGTCATGGTTAAAACATGCCTAAAATGTCTGACATGTTTAGGCCTACCTTTTGTACTGAATATTGTCTTGGATTAAAATTTAAGTAGCTCCCGGGACAGGAAAGGCGCCGAAAAGGGGAAAAAATAAATCGAGCAAGAATCTGGAGGAACAGAAGGTGGCTCGAACGGTCCGGGGATGGACAGTAATGTGAACCTCGACTGAATACGGAGACATCACGATGTATTGTGACAACACTGTACGTACATGTAGCACTTTATATCTTGTAACGTTATACCGAAACACGCTGTTTTTGACGTGACAGGAAGAAATCGCTTGTAAGACCTAGAAGGAAATAAGAAAATAATTCCATATGGATCTAACAGAAACCTGGTTTTGAGTCATCCGGCTAAGGATATGGCGCAGTGCCCGGTTCTAGTAAACAAAATAATTAACCTCCCTTTTCTATACAGAAACAACGAATTTCTTCTCCACCTGAGCGACCATCAGGTTATAAAGAAGGACTGACAGTGTCAATAATTACGAGCAGTTACGTTACAAACATTACTTACATTGACGTAACAGTGTATTTATTTTCCACCTTTTGCACATCTGTTTCTAAGCATTTACATTGTTACCTCTCTGGACTGTTTTGAGCTAATAATAATAATAATAATAATAATAATAATAATAATAATAACAACAACACATTCTCAGAGAGATTTTAAACACAAAATTTTATTTGATGCTAAAATGTATCGTCGTCGATTGTGCTTGCTAATTAATACGTACGACAATAAGTTTTCGCATCAAATACTCCTCTGTGTCAACAATCTCCCGGAGGATGGCTATCATTATTAGTCGAAACATGTTGGAGAAGTAATAATGTACATGTTAACCAACCGACGCGCACTTGGTGGGGAATAAACATACCAATACGTATATCCACTGGGCGGAATTTGTAGCTATATCAGATCACCCACACCGAATTTCTCGCATGCACTCCACTTGTGTTGCTCTTGATATCAGTTGGGTGACACGGAAGGTGCTGTTGGGATAACTTTACTGTCTGCTGTCTGCTGTCTGCTGTCTGCTGTCTGTCTGCTGTCTGCTGTCTGCTGTCTGCTGTCTGCTGTCTGCTGTCTGCTGTCTGCTGTCTACTGTCTGCTGTCTGCTGTCTGCTGTCTGTCTGCTGTCTGCTGTCTGCTGTCTGCTGTCTACTGTCTGCTGTCTGCTGTCTGTCTGCTGTCTGCTGTCTGCTGTCTCCTGTCTGCTGTCTGCTGTCTGCTGTCTGCTGCCTGCTGTCTGTCTGCTGTCTGCTGTCTGTCTGCTGTCTGCTGTTTGCTGTCTGCTGTCTGCTGTCTGCTGTCTGCTGTCTGTCTGCTGTCTGTCTGCTGTCTAGGACTATCCAGTTCACACACAAACACGAATTGAACTTTACAAATCTGCAGGCACCTCACACTGAAACGAGGTTCTACTCACGGTCGCAGGTGATGTCCGGGCCAAACCAAGCTGCAGCCGAACCGACGACATCCAAACATTTGGCCGTGGAGAAACCATTAGTTACGTAGCCACGGTGACATTGGTACTGCAGGGTGGTGTTCAGGTCAAAGGTTGTCTGTTCGGGCAGAGCGTTGTGCCTGGCATGCTCAATATGCGGGGGAGAGGTGCAGAAGACTGAAATAATACCCACAGCTGTGTGATGGCGGTCTAATGGATACCAACAGCAACCAATACACTAAGCCCTCGTCACCAGCTCTTCTCCACACTTTAGGCACATTTCTTTATTTTCTCGTGATTTTGCAGCATTACAGAAAGCAAATTCACCGCACTGTCTATGAAGTTAATAATATGCTTTTCAGATGTAAAAATTTGTGCACAGAACCGCCACAACTTGACAGAAAACATGTAGGGGCAATGTTTTCGTCATTCTTTATTCCTTTTCCTAATAATGGAGCACCGGTGGAATGAAACTGACAGGGGAAAACCGAAGTACTCGGAGAAAAACCTGTCCCAGTGCCACTTTGTCTACCACAAATCCCACATGGACTGACCCCGGGATGGAACCCGGGCCTCCGCGGTGGGAGGCCGGCGGCTAACCGCCTGAGACATGGCACGGCCATTAGGGACAATAGGATTATCTCACAAAAAATTTTTGTTCAGTGATTTATTGCAGAGAGTTAGCAAAGTCCCTGTGCATATGTTGGAAGTAGGATGCAGATTACAATGCAAATTACATTGAATGAACGTAAAGTGCTATGCCCAGAGTACGGTTTGGAGGGCCTTGGAAGTATGTGACATGTCAAGAATTGTACACTTCTGCATAAACACTGCACGAAGGCGTATAGGGAGAGTAAAGTATAGCTCCCATTATTCTTGACCTCGACGTTACATGGAAGTGAGTGATCAGCCTCACGCCCCGGCCACTTTGCCGCCAGGGCAGAAGCCCCCGGTACAAATTGAACAGGGGGCTAGACGGGTCCCAAATCCAGTCTGGACGTTTTGGAGAACAGAAAAATTTCTTACCTTTGCGGGGATTCGAAAAACAGTCAAACGCATAGCCTAGACAACTAGTCACTATATTGACTACAAAATTCCTGCTCCACAGAGGTCACACATGCCACAACATAAAGCGTTTTATGTATGGAACTTAACCACTTCCATCACCATGTAACACCCTTGTTGCACAGGTACAGGGGGACTTGCCGCTCATGCTGTAAATTTGCTACATGTTGACCAGCACCTCGCCTTACTGAGTGCCGTGATGTGTCTTCAGCTAGAACATCCCACTGTGTTTAGAAAGCAGTAAATAAGGCATTGTATACGATCACCAACACAGTTCCCTTATTGCCTAAGGCAGTGTTCCCCAAATTTTTTCCCACGGAGAAACCCCTAAAATAAATTCCCATATCCTGAGGAACGTCTATATATGCAAACGTTTAGAGGCCAGAAAATGTTGGTAGTGGACAGAGCAATTAAATATTACATTGCTTCTAAATAATTGTCAAGAAAATATCAGCTTGTAGTGCAAGAAAAACACCGAAAAATTTTTCCAGCCCTTTTTATTACACTTTTTTTTTAAAATACAAAATTGTGGAGGCCACTGTAGCATTTCCAATTGCCGGGAAAAAAATTCCCTCAGTGTTTCGATGGACACTTGAACTTTTTCGCCCTAATTCAAAATGTTTATTTACTTATCCCACCATTTCACTCGGAATCCCTATATTCCGTTGAACCGTGGGTGGCACACACTATTATGAGGTTAGGTACATACTTCGGCTTGATGTTTGAATTAGCTACCATCAGGCAGTGCTAACAAATATGCATGAGAGGAAGAGAATTGAACTCCCAATCCCCGTCTAGACCAATAGGCCTATATTAAGTTTTACAGTTGTTATTGTGGGGTTGGAAAACAAATCCAATACAAACTGTCCGTTTACCACGACGCTGTGTTATCATTCTGCCTCTACCAGGCGTTTAAAGCATGCGTTCAATGCACACAGCCACTATTTTCTTTTCACGTTGTCCACACATTTTACCACGAAGTTATGTGCATTTGTGATCAATAATGACGCATACTTAAACATTGTCAATGGTAGAATGGCGGACTTTTTTTTACATCTGAATTTTAATGGAGGACGATTAATATTAGGCCGTAACTGTGCGTAGAAGAGACTTGATTTATACAGCGGTCTATATTTATGAGGAAAAGAAAAACCCATACTATATTCAGTTCCGAATAAAATCTCTAAAAATGATAGATTTCAGTCACTAATTTTCTGTCAGGGTTTAATAAACCTGTATCTTTTACAAGGAGGCCGTTACATATCTCAGCAAAGGCAGGCATATTCTCTCAAACGTGAAATGTTATCAAATATTAGGCCTAAGGGTAGTTTATAATGAAAGTGCACGATATATTCACGGACTAACTCTTCGTGATCAATCGAAAGTAATAAGAAGTGGCCTCACTGGGCACGAATAAATTTACGTGTTTAAAATTGGTTTACCTATTGTTAAAATAGGGGCCTTGTCCAGGATAGTCTTTCTACTTTTATTGGCAGATTTATAAAATTAGTATGTCATTTTCACTAACCTTCTCACCAGTACGGCATGATATATTATATCGGTTTTAGAGTGGTTTTTAAAAATAGCTTCTGCTCAGCAACATTTCTCAAGTGAATGTTCACACGCCGCTGTGTATGCTAAATATCGTTACCAATGCTTGTAATAGACAAGGAAAGGAACAGTACTAAAATGGTGATGATCAAGATGAAGAAGTTAATGGTAAAAAACTATACCAAAATGCTGAATCAAACAACAGTGTAAATAAAAATTACGGTCTTCTAGTGTGAGACGCCACGTAGACTCTTTGACAGGTACTGGCCTTTCAGAGGAATCTATGGCTTCCAGCGTCAGCGGATATGACTGTACAGCTGTGTGTCGACTGAGAAATATCTCAGAGATGTGATGTTCAATGCCACTTAAATTTGTTTATATTATTGAAGCAATATAATATCTACATAAAATTTGGAATTACCTGTAGCTTTAACAAATGAAATGTAAAATAAAATTTGGAATTACCTGTAGCTTTAACAACTGAAATGTAAAATAAAATTTGGAATTACCTGTAGCTTTAACAACTGAAATGTAAAATAAAATTTTGAATTACCTGTAGCTTTAACAACCGAAATGTAAAATAAAATATTGAATTACCTGTAGCTTTAACAGCCGAAATGTAAAATAAAATTTGGAATTACCTGTAGCTTTAACAACTGAAATGTAAAATAAAATTGAAAGGATTTCGGGCTTCCGCCGCGATTTTGATATGATATGCGCTCTTCTGGGATGTTACGCAGCCTTGTGTGACAATTGTTTACCGACGTTTCGGGTCAACGTTTCGTTCCCATCTTCAAGGGTCAACAGTCCAAGGAGAAAAGGATTCCTCACCCTTGAAGATGGGACCGACAGGTTGTCCCGAAACGTCGGTAAACAACTACCACAAGACGCCGCGTAATATCTCTGAAGAGGCAGTCTGAAATTACAAAGCGTCTTCACCATGTCGTAATGTCTGTATTAATCTAAACAAGTATAAAAACTTCTGTGCCCTGAAGGAAGTGCTGCGCCAGCAACTAGGTATGTCCGTAACACTCACCGTTCTGCCTGCAGGCCGGTGGCCGTCCGGACCACGTACCATCCGCCCTGCATGTCCGTTCTCTGAGACCCACCAAGTAGAAGCCCGGGTCGCAGCTGTAAGTGGCTCGGTCTGCGAAGAATCGTCCGACCAGAGACACGGCGCCCAGCTCCGGACTTGTCAGTTCCTTGCACTCCCGCTCTGCACACACAACACACTGCTTCAGTACAAGATGCCTTAGGCAGATCGCATGAACTGTGAAGTTGATAGAATGACAAATCACGCGGAAAGCCAAACAGGTGGAATTCTACTTAACCAGTGCCACATTATGTCGAGTATGATTTGACCGCCCCAAAATACATTATTTTGTGTGTGATAGGCGTGGGATGGAATGCCGTAATGTAATCTAAAGCATGTAGAATTCCAGTACATAAGCACTAACATATTTTCAATCAGTTAAACATACTCCACGTGGAACACCTCTGCTTGGAGTAGCGTGAGTGGATATCCACCTTAATTAACGATTAAATTGGTAAGAATTTTAAGTGCATTATTTAACAGCGTTGCAAATATTTAATATTGCGTAGTGTTTGTTATAAATGAACGGGTATGGAGCATTTCTGGAATGATACTGGGATGGGGGAACCGAAGTACTTGGACGAAAACCTTTCCCAGTGCCACCTTTTCGACCACAAATCCCACATGTATTGGCCTGAGATCAAACCAAGGTCTTCGTGGTCATTGGCCGGCGACTAACCGCCTAAGTATAAATAGTCAGTCCTGGTAAAAGTAAAGGCATTCTCTTGGCATTTACCTGGTACAAATGAAATAAAATTAGGAAGTGCCAGAGTAGCCGATATTCCTGTTGAGATTGGACCATTTGAACTTTTCATTCCCTACAGCTGATACAGTAATAAATAAACAGGGGTTCGTTAATTTAATGAAAACTCTGATAACAGCAATTAACAAAAGTATCACTTTTATTTTAAATTTAATAATATGTAACGTATGCCTATCTTATTTATTTGCTCCTGTCTCTATGTACTTGTTCTTCCTAGAACTTACGCTATATTTCAGGATTGGTGGATTTCGCTACGGTGAAACCATATTGAATATTACCCGTCAGGCATTTGTGGTTCTCGCAGTAATACTTAACGCGTGATTCTAAAGCAAATGTCACAGAGGATTTAAACAACGGAGAGTTTATTAATTTTCTTTCAATTTTGCCTTTGACCTTGAATCCCAAAACCACTCCAAAGGTACCTCTCTGAGTATCATGTAAGTTTATTGTGAATTCGGCAGTACACTTGGCGGTAATGGACCTGAGCTGGTAGACACAGCATCTGAAATACTCGTATTATCCTATCTGTCACAAGTACTTGAGTGTCTGGATAAAAATATGGACTCAAAATGGGCAATTAGAATATTACAGACGCAATCAATCATCCTCCTGGGTGTAAAACTGCGTATCTACTTTCCAATCCTTTTCGAGTTATGACTTTTTAAATGCTAGTCTCGATGCACTTGGCATACAGTTACCATGGTAGTTCACAGCTCTACCCTAGCCTCCTCTGCGAATTAACCCTTTAAAGACGAAGCGTATCTGTTTTATATAAGGACTCAGTGCGTACCGCGCTGTAAACACTCTCCACTTCGGTTATAAAAACCAGTCTCTTAATGTTTTATACGGCAAAAGTTGCTGTTTGTTCTGAGATCCGTACAAAACACATAAACGCAATATGGCCACCACGTAGAATTTTTTAATGTTAAACTTGGTGGTACGTAAAGTTACCGCTAGGCTTTAAAAGGCTAAGTTTGTTGGCACCACTGATGATAAACCGAAATATTTCTGCTAAGCAGAGCATCCGACCAAAGTCCAAGCGGCAGTTACAAAATGCCCTAATAAGGTGCACATTTAGTGTATTCTTGCTATTTTCTAGTAGACAAACTATTTTCAAATTAAGGAAACCCTCTTGCAATAATTCAATCCCTGTACAACACGTATAAACCTGTTCTTGTAACTTTTACAGACCAGACAAATTGTAGCATATTATTTGGCACCAGTTACGTCACAGGACTACAAAGAAAGGATTGCTTGTTTCTTAGCGAAAGGTTTTGTTGCTTTCCTTGTGTGCCTTGCACAGTTATGTTCACACAACAAACAGGAAGAACGGGTGACGCTGCCTGTCCGTATTTTTCCAAGGAGAGGTAATGAAATCTTGTTTGCATCTGGCATGGAGCCAGGCCCTCCGCTGTATTACTCTCTCTATTTTTCCAGTCTTCAGCGGAGATCAGGCGATATGGCTTGGCTGTAGTAAGATCCCAGCAAACAATTGCCCTATATTATCCCACAAGACTCAATTTCACAGGAATTTGAGCACGTCTTTCTTTCAAATTGGATACACAGATTCATCTTAAATTCTTTCTTTTCCTTTCCAATTTTCCCTTTTTTCATTTTATCGTAAGGTGTTTACCCAAATATACGACAAAATGTTTTTCCTGGTTTATTCACTGGAAGATGGTGTTGCCTTAAAATGGTGCACAAAGTTGAATGTGTTCTGTCTTGCTATTTTCCTGAAGACTGACAATTGTAAAAGGGGCGACTTATATGTAGGACTGTCTTATATTCACGTAAATATGCTACTTTAACTTCTACACAATATAAAATTCTTCTACTTGTATTTTACCGTCGTAATACAATGTTAGTTAGCTATACAACAGATAGATATAAATTCACATAGCAGAATTCTTTTTGAGAAGATAAAATTTGCTGAAGTACCTACTTTTTAGGGAAATGGACGGTTCATCTTTGTGTTCAGAATAACCCACCCACGTCCTCATAGAGTTGAACACGCATTTTCATTAAGTCTCGACCACAACGAACGATTTTTTTAGGTTGCATTTTAAAATGAAATCAGTATGAGTTACAAAAACACTAAACACCAACAAATGCACAAAGAGAGTTTTAACATCAATCGTAACACACTCCTACATCTTTCGACCCTGCTGGGTCATCTTCAGGGAGAACTTTTTGTTATCGTTACACTAAGGTTGCACTTTACAGTTGAGTGAGAATGTGCTGTTGACTCTGTACTGCGTAGGCATGAACTCTCTGCGGTCCCGGCCTGCAGGCCGGGACCGCAGAGAGTTCACGCCTCTGGTACACAGTCAACAGCACATTCTCACTCAACTATAAAGTGCAACATTAGTGCAACGATAACAAAAAGTTCTCCCTGAAGATGACCCAGCAGGGTCGAAAGATGTAGGAGTGTGTTACGATTGATGTTAAAACTCTCTTTGTGCATTTGTTGGTGTTTAGTGTTTTTGTAACTCATACTGATTTCATTTTAAAATGCAACCTAAAAAAATCGTTCGTTGTGGTCGAGACTTAATGAAAATGCGTGTTCAACTCTATGAGGACGTGGGTGGGTTATTCTGAACACAAAGATGAACCGTCCATTTCCCTAAAAAGTAGGTACTTCAGCAAATTTTATCTTCTCAAAAAGAATTCTGCTATGTGAATTTATATCTATCTGTTGTATAGCTAACTAACATTGTATTACGACGGTAAAATACAAGTAGAAGAATTTTATATTGTGTAGAAGTTAAAGTAGCATATTTACGTGAATATAAGACAGTCCTACATATAAGTCGCCCCTTTTACAATTGTCAGTCTTCAGGAAAATAGCAAGACAGAACACATTCAACTTTGTGCACCATTTTAAGGCAACACCATCTTCCAGTGAATAAACCAGGAAAAACATTTTGTCGTATATTTGGGTAAACACCTTACGATAAAATGAAAAAAGGGAAAATTGGAAAGGAAAAGAAAGAATTTAAGATGAATCTGTGTATCCAATTTGAAAGAAAGACGTGCTCAAATTCCTGTGAAATTGAGTCTTGTGGGATAATATAGGGCAATTGTTTGCTGGGATCTTACTACAGCCAAGCCATATCGCCTGATCTCCGCTGAAGACTGGAAAAATAGAGAGAGTAATACAGCGGAGGGCCTGGC
>BLKM01009049.1:0-228816 GCA_013340265.1 Coptotermes formosanus | reverse complement strand
ACACACACACACACAAACACACACACACACAAACACACACACACAAACACAAACACACACACACACACACAAACACACACACACACACATTTTATATAGGAAAATGTTGTGATGCTGTCAAGGACAGCAACTACATTCCACGACAATGAGTGTTCGTGAAGTAACATAAAGTGTAATATTTCTTTAAAATGTGACAAATTCTGGAGTCAGTTAAATTGGCCTGAAACAACAGTTCCAAATCCACAGCTGGAAGCCAGCAGTTGCCTGCGCCTGCTTCAGATTAATTCGACTACAGGCCTCACATGGCTGCCGGAGAAGATGCCGCATGGCAACGGCGAAGTCTAATGAGAAAGAAGATTGTTGACATTACTTCTAAACAGAAAGAGTTTAGCTAAGCAGCATGCCTGATCGAACTACACCTGGCTGATAACACAAAGCCTTATATGCAGTTATGGTAATGCGATCTCTTCTGGCAGACGGAGTATTCAAAATCCAGCGCACCGTTCTTACCTTAACTCGACCCAAGCACAGTTTGTTACAAACTGGATAAAGTGCAGCACATTATGTGACACCTTCCATGTTTCAGAATCACAAGTAAACGTAAAAATGCACAACTTTTTATGCTTTTCTCACATATGATGCCATGTGCAACGCATGGGTTAGTGGAGGCATAACTCCAGTATTTCTTAACCTTTGGCTCTAAAAGACATCAGTAACTTGCTTCACGCTCCTGCCATGTTGCTCCAGGGTAATATCCTACAACAATTAAACAGCACGCTGGGCGTTCTCCAGACCCGCTGTTTACAGAACGGCGAAGACGGAAGCCTCTGCATCCGCTGGGAATAGAAACCCGCTTCATCGGTCGTCCAGCCCGTGTTTACTAACTAAGGTACCTGGCTGGCCGTGCCGTGGCTCAGGCGGTTAGTTGCCGGTCTCTTACCGCGGAGGACCAGTTTCGATCCCCCATCAGTCCTTGTGGGATTTGTGGTGGACAAAGTGGCACTGGGACAGGTTTCTTCCCAGAGTACTTCTGTTTTTCCCAGCCAATTTCATTCCACCGGTACTCCATTACATGGAAAAAGGAAAAAACTAATCATCTTCATCACAGGTTTGCGCAATAAGCCTCAAGGCTGCCGTGCTTCCGTAGCGTCTGCTGCGTGGCCCTTCATCACAAAAAAAACTTACCTGATTCAGTTTATTCTTGTAAGATACTCTAAACGTAAAATTTAAACATGCAAACTGCCTACTGATTTGTGTGCATCTGTCATCTTACGTTACTGTACTTGTTCAAGTATTACGGGCGTAACAGGGGCATTTTTCCATTACAACTCAAAAAGAAAGCAAACTAAGAAACTATCTTTCATACACATCCTATTTGACTGACTTTGTTCATTTAAAGGTGGCTTTTTAAAAGCATTTTCTACGCAAATTCTAGATCCTCACAGCGTTGCAGCTGAAGATTCAGGTCTTCTAGAAAGCTGCAACTGGCCAACTTGTAGGTAGTTACCGATGTTTCGGAAAAAGTACAGCCGGTTATGCAACAAAATGGGGAGATAATAAAAAATTAATTAAGAGTTATTAAAGTTAGATTTAACATTTTTTGTAAATAAAATGGCCGATCCCAGTGGCCGTGCAGTCTAAGGCGTAAGTCTGCGGCCGAGCGCTTGGTGGGATCGTGGGTTCGAATCCCACCTGGGGCATGGATTTTTGTCTTGTACAGTGTTTGTATGTTGTCAGGTAGAGGTCTCTGCGACGGGCCGATACCTCGTCCAGAGGAGTCCTACCGACTGTGGTGTGTGTCTGAGTGTGATCAAATGAAATCACAAAAACCCTCGACACCTGCTGTGAACAGGTAGGTAGAAGAGGGAAGGGCTAAGAAAGAAAGAATAAAGGAAATGTGCTCGAACAAACACCGAAAGTCACCCATGAAAGCCCCAGAGTTTCATGGAACACGTTTTGAGTACCACTGCGCTAGATTAATCAAGAGAGCCAAAGTAATTCAGTACATTTCATGCGCACTGACGGTGTTGTACCGTAGTTTCAAAGATTGGTCAGAGGTACGTCGCTGGTTCATATGCTACTATGTGCCACACGTTTCATTTGATACGCTTCACTCCTCATTGATTCTGATGTTTATATAGAGCAGCCACCGAATGAGAGTCACTGTCCTTCCGAACAGGAAGTTCAGATCGGATTGTTCGTAAAATTAGCTGCATAAATTCAGCCAATAGGGAGCAGCCAAATAACGTACAATCCATCAAGTCCTACTATACACTCTTTTCTCAAACGTGGCATGCTTCCTACTCGGAACAGCCGGTTCTACGCAACGTTAATTTTATTCGCACTAAAAACACACATAGGATATTTATATAAACACTGCCTACGCGCAGGTACGTAATTGCAACTTTAGCCACATCGATGTGTGTGTGTGTGTGTGTCGCCACATAAAAGTTACTGATTTAAATTTTGCGTGTGACCGTTTGCTGTTACGTATCCCTTATGACACGCCATTGTTTCCTTAACCTTTGAAGACTGAGTTTCATCTAAATTACATACAAAACTTTAGCTACTGCGTGACTGAGAAGCAATCTTTCTGATTAAACTGACCGAACAGTTAACCCTTTAAAGACGAAGCGTATCTGTTTTATATAAGGACTCAGTGCGTACCGCGCTGTAAACACTCTCCACTTCGGTTATAAAAACCAGTCTCTTAATGTTTTATAAGGCAAAAGTTGCTGTTTGTTCTGAGATCCGTACAAAACACATAAACGCAATGTGGGCACCACGTAGAATTTTTTAATGTTAAACCCGGCGGTACGTAAAGTTACCGCTAGGCTTTAAAAGGTTAAAACTGTTTAGGGAAATGATATTTACTTGTAGTGGAAATCGTAAGATACACAATAATATGTTATGAAAAAAAGGCAACTTTTGTTGTTGTTCCCGAAAGAGGTACGTAATTAAAACTGGGCTTTGAACAAAGGTTCCGCTTCACATTTTAGTGTATTTGATGTTATATCATGCGTCTTCTAGGCACATATTGTCGGAAGGCAAAGCATAAGGGTCGATTTACATTATACAGCACGACACGATACGACAAAGTATTCTTTTATGTTTTTCACATGCTCGAATTCACACCAGTCCGCCACCGATAGCTAATGCCAAAAAGAGTGCCGTTGGGATTGACAGAAGAGAATGCGTTGCCTGTCTGTTAACTGACGGCAGATGTGAATGCACGCTGGTTTTTGTCGTGTCCTGTCGTGTCGTTGTCGTGTCGTGCCTTATAATGTGAATCGACCCTTGAAAATATCAGAATACTCAGTCTAGCACTCTTAAGATTGTAAGTTTAATGTTTTTAATTAACCCAGTGTATGCATGTCTATAAAGAAGGTGTGTCGTGCACAAGTTTTAATTACACTTAATTAGAAGCAACAGTGAAACTGGTGACCAGACACCTTAGACTCGTCGCCTAGCCGTTATGATCCTATCAACAATTCCAGCAGCACACACTATGTATCGGCGAGGAGCGGTGGTCATGATGTGCAAGTCAAGATTTCGTGAAAAGAAAGTATAGTTTATTTTCTAGTTACAGACGTGTCCACGGTCAAGCCGTAGTTTGATAGCCTATATTTATTCATGTATTGGATTTAGAGCGTTGGTTGGTTTTGATATCACAACACTAAAACACGAAAATTGGCGTGCGGTGTATTCAACATACGTTTCCAACATAGGCAATACCATTTTAAGAAACCCGTAACATGCGCCAGGTTTTATTCAGCTCCGCTTTATAAAACAGTTGTGATTCGTGATTTCACCTCTTCAACCTGTTAGGGGTATATATCTAACGGCTAATAAACTTCCAAAATTAATGTGTTCGGTCACCAAAAAAAAAAAATATTTTCAGCGCGACTAAAAACGACTATGTCGAAGAACCTTTGCTGTCCCGGGATTTGCCTGCAGAAACTAGCGTTAAAAATATCATGTACAAGAGCAGCCAATATAGACTAGTTTCGGAAAAGATATCTTCCCCATGCAAGCGTTGGGGGTTATCTGTGCCCGCGCCACCCTGCTGGGCAATGTTTGTGTCCCATTCACATGCATTACCCCGTGTTGATAGCCGACCACTCCGCGTCTTGCACTCTTCCTTTCTGCATGCTCATGAAGCCCTAAATGCCATTTTCACATATCACTTTTCATTCCATTAAGGGGAGAGGTTACCGGGCTTTTTATAAGAATTTACTTTCCGTTTCTTGTGTGCGAAAAACCTTTTTGAGTTTCATGAAGTGGGAAATCATGGACGGAGCCATTAGGAACGTTAGTATGTAACACAAAGATCCAAAAACGAAGATGTATTCTATTTTATGGGCAAGTTAAAATGCTTGGTGTCCATGAGATAAGGGTCACGAGCAAAGCACCGTCGTGATCTAACTGTTAGGCTGGCGACACACAGAGGAAGCAAAAAGCACAAACAAGAAAACAAGAATAATGTTTCATGTTTCGTGTCTCATATTTTTTGCTTCCTTTGTGTGCGACCCATTTTAGCTTTACCACGTAAAGCAACGTGTATATACACTTTACATAAGTGTCGGTGTGTAGGGAATAAAGCTGCTTCAGGTACTGTAACTGATTTAATGCAGGCAAGGCTCTTTGAAATGGACACACAAAGAGAAACCGTGTCGTTGGGCAAATTTTCCAGGCGTTTCGGAGAACCACTGCACTTTCAAAACGTCGGGACGTATTTACCCTAAAACAAAGCGTAATATCTCATAACGCTTTAAGCATCAATAACATGTAATTTTACTGCTTGGCGCAACATCAAACACACTGGGATCCACATCGGTTTTGTACACATTGAGTTCCGGGGATTCTTTCCCGTGCATTAGTGAAACTGGATGCAAAACTCGACACCTACTTCCATCTCTTTCCTATGTTGGAATGCGTAGAATTTAAAATTCCGCCCCCCCCCTTCTACATCATCACGGCTTTGTTAATTTATAAATGTGCCGAACTTCGATTATTGTATAAAACGTGAGTAATAGTGGGTAGATTTGGAGATAAATACATTTTCTGTAATTTCCCAATATACAGAGTTCCCCTAATAAATGTCACTGGAGGTATGTTACATGATATCGTGGAGCTGAGATTAATACCAAAAATAACCCCCTTTTAAGAGTCCGCGTTATTCAGTGTTGGACAGAATAGGCTTTGAGACAGTATACTTTTCATTTCCTAAATGCATTTCTCTTAAAAATAGCTTCTATAAGCCAGTAAATACAACTCCCGCTGTGCTGCCGGAGTGATCGCGTTATCCAGTCTGACAGCAGACTGTATTAGCATTAACTTGGTTCTTCAAGCCACAGGCGGATCCGCTGTCGTATCTTCCTAAAAATACGTAGATTGATTTTAAACCAAAAAGACTAAGGAGCCTGAAGCGAAAACGTACATAAATATACACAAATTCCGGCATGGTAATTCGTTGCGTGAAACTGAAAAAGCAGAACAGCCCTCTAAATCATACTCGTAAAGCCTCCTATACGACCAAAGCGTCTTTATGAATTTTCGGGGCTTTCTTTTGCATGAAGGCAATGCTAACTGTACTTAGTTTCATGTGATTACGTTATATTTCTAACAAGAAAAGCTCACCCCATTTACATCGTACGAGGGAAATTTGAAGTTCCCACAGCTGTGTTGATGAACACACAAGTCACAGGCGATATTTTTATTTTTTTTCCGTGAAGGGCTCCGCGGCAGGCGCTACGGACGCAACACAGCCCTAAGGCTTATTGTGCAACCCTGCGATGATTATGATTATGATGATGATGATGATGATTAGTTTTTTTTTTTTTTTTCATTTTTCCGTGTAATGGATCACGGGTGGAATGAAACCGACAGGAGAAACCCGAAGTACTCGGGGAAAAACCTGTCCCAGTGCCCCTTCGCCAACCACAAATCCCACGTTGACTGCCCCGGGATCAAACCCGGGCTTCCGCGGTGAGGGTCCGGCGCCTATCGGTCCCATCTTCAAAGTCCATAATCTTCTTAGACTGCTTGACCCTTGGGGATGGAACCGACAGGTTGTCCCGAAACGTCTGTAGGGAACTACGATTCTATGCTGCGTGAAATCCCAAAAGGAGCGCAGATCTCAATGTATGACATGTTACGTTACATAGCAGTACATTACATAGCAGTACGTTACATAGCAGTACATTAGGCCAGTTGTAACGGAATTTTTCATATACACGAAGGCTAGCTCTTTTAAAGTATAACTTTTGTTTGTTTATCTCCATTTTATAGCTTTTCCGTTCCTATTTGCTGTGCGTGTTCTTCACGTTAATATGTATTCCAGGTTTATCTGCTGTAGTTCCGTAGAACTTGGAACTGCGATAAGCTGATATCCTTGGTGAAGAATTCAAAACCGTAAATTTCCTTCAAGTAACACACAAATTTTATGTATATAATGAAGTCAGCGAAAGATTGCACATTATTGAGTATGTCTCCAATACAATTTAACAAATTAGTAGCAAAGCAGTCCTGTAACAGGGTCCATAAATAGGAATTGCGTTTTTTAGAAAAGTCTGAAAAACTGTGGAAGCTGCATTTCAAAAACTGTTACTCTATAAATCCCTTCCGTAAAGTACTTTATTTATTAACCTTTTAAAGCCTATCGGTAACTTTGCATACGACCAGGTATAACATTAAAAAATTCTACGTGGTGCCCACATTGCGTTTATGTGTTTTGTACGGATCTCAGAACAAACAGCAACTTTTGCCTTATAAAACATTAAGAGATTGGGTTTTAAAACCAAAGTGGAGAGTGTTTACAGCACGGTACGCACTGTGTCCTTATATAAAACAGATAAGCTTCATCTCTAAAGGGTTAATATTATGCTAGTGATTTATATTTAATGCACAATAAAATGAGGGTTAAAGTACATAACATTCATTTCCGTAAACACTTCCATAAAAAAATTCCTTTCGTAAAGAGAAAAGGCTATCGAAAACTCAATGCCTTCTTCAAAATTAGACGGTGTTTACTTAAACACAGATCTGTGAAAGAAACCTCCCCAGCAGTGAAAGTATGCTAGACATGCAATAAAGACATTCACATTTACTGGCAGGCAGAGAATTCCAAATATTTCTTGCAGAAACTTGAGCCAACCATAGTAGCAGAATATTAATAGCACAATCTTGTGGTTACTTCTACGGTCCGTAGAATGAGATGAGGTGGCAGTAACCCCCGATACATCCTAAGCTTCTGTGAATCGTGTTTTCCAGTCTGTAAACACTGCCCGTTACGAAAACACATTGTGGGCTGTAAGTAAAACGTGGATAGTCGAGATTTCGTGAAAATTTTTGCGGACTAGTGTTATATATATTAAAAGTAGGAATTATTTCACTTGAGTGAGTTAATACTATGGTTATAAACGCACTCTCAAATGACGTAGTTGAAAGAGAAGGGACGTCACCATCCCAATATCCACTTCAGCTAAAATTCGCAGTCAGGGTACCTGGTTCTCATTCAGAATTCGAAATTTTACCGCCGAAAGGGGGGTCGTATGCATTACGTCTGTCATAATAACAGTAATTATTACGTACAGATGTATCAGTTAAATGTACATAAAACGTTCATATCGCAGCCGTCCCCACTTCACAAATTTCTCACATTACAACTTTGAAATTCAATCAACATTCTTTGCAGTTTCAGAGCTCACACCGAATTACGCATTCAAATTGTCTCTTTCAGCAAATGTCGAATAAATTTGAGAAGACAAGTGAGTTAAATAATGGTAAACAATGGCAGGGCAGATGGTTTTTCGGCCGGTTTGTCTAATCTTATGACCTCATAACAAATTTGCCATCACAGCTGGAGCAGCAGTCCACAGAATGCTGTACAGAACTGGCAAGCTGCTGCCACCACTAGTAGCATCACCTCTCCAACGAATATGCTAATTTTTAAACAAGAACGACTTTCCTTTGGGTTATATATGTGTCGTAAAAATTCCTACTTTCTGCTTAAATGATCAACGCCGCTCCTGACAAGAGGCGGTTTGTGTGCGGAACACTTGTATACTGGACACAGGAAATTAGCATGGCAAAAAATTATTATGTATGCTTAATCGGGAAAGACCGATATTTTTCATGTCTTCTCTACAGGCATGCAGAGTAGCCGCCTGGAAGAACCCAGGAAACCAAGAAAATCTCACTCACGTAAGTTGGTCTTCCAGTCGAAACTGAACCGAATATCCCAAAACATATCTCACGTATCTCACTGTTGAACCAAAGTTTTCTTTTCCTGACACAAGAATGGCTCTGTTTACGATTGTGGAACTTCAGATGCGCCCGTCTGCACTGAAATTAGTGCAAGTTGATCTATATTGGGCGCATTACTCATCTAACGTTGGATAGCCGTGAGATTTGAGCTTCACTCTTTGACCTGCTTTATCCCAGGTGAAAGAAGACAAGTTACTCATTGGACAAGAAAGCAGATAGACCCAAGATTTCTTCTGAATGTGAAGTGAAAAGAAATATTCCGTACTGTTGCCAGGACTGTAACCACCGTTTATATTACTGATTTCTTATTAGACTTTCGTACATTTTATATGTGACTATTACAAAAATAAGATTTGAGGAGGACGAAACTTTTTAAAGTGGGTTGTAAGACAAATAATAGCCAACACTGGAGTAACATCAAACAAGACCTTAGTAAACATTCATCCTTAATCTCTTT
Source organism: Coptotermes formosanus (assembly GCA_013340265.1). NCBI lineage: Eukaryota > Metazoa > Arthropoda > Insecta > Blattodea > Rhinotermitidae > Coptotermes > Coptotermes formosanus. The sequence continues at coordinate 220,091 of BLKM01009049.1, read as the reverse complement.
TAAACAGCCGTTTATTTCAGAAGTGAACTTGCTTCCCACATAGATAATCACTAATACATTTAATACACGGAGCATAGATGCGAATTATCTTCCTGATGAAGGTACTGACAGTGCAAACATATTCTGTAGAGTCATACCTCTTTATATTTTGTAAGCAAAATATGAAATATTTTGCACAGAAAGTGCGAACTTTGATAAATGTCCATCTTTTATAGGTTAACCCATGTTTGATATGATCTATTTGAGCTTCAGGTTAACTGACCTCTATAAGGGACAGTGTTGCCACTACAGAACTCGCCCGACTTGATTTGTTATAATCCCTGCACACAATATAATACAAAATGCTTACAAAACGTGCGGATTAACGGACATTAATCACGGCTACGTCATGCTTCTAGTTTATTCTTACAAAAAAACCTAAAAGAAAAACTTGTCTTTAACATAATCCGTTTCACAGATAACAACATTCCTGGCCGTGCCGGAGCAGCAACCTCTCCTGCACGACTGTTGTGAGTGTAGTTTAACTATGATTCTGCAGGCAAAGAAGGTATCTGAGGGACTTCCAAATGCAGAGCTTTGACACATTAAGCATGATATATTGAAAGTAGGTAGGCCTTAATTTAATCCTCATTTATCTTGTGGCACTGACTGCACTTCAAGGAAAAGGAGGCCAGCAGGAGTGAATTCAAAGCAGAAATATCTGAACAGACACCGAAGAGAAAAGAGTCGTGTATAACGCAAAGAAAAGAAAAGATAATTCGGATACTGTCTGCGTAAGACATAAAGTGGCATAAACATTCTAGGGCAAAATTACTCACAGCTGGTTTTATACATTCTAGTCCCGCAGGAATTGACGTCATGAGCAGTAAAACATAACCGGTTTCTCCCATATAATATTCACATCCCAATTTGTAACGCCTCATAAGCTACTGTGAGGAACGCACCTAAATCGAGGGGGGGGGCGGGAGCTGCAAATTCGCAGCCCCCCGGTTCAAAATTTAAAAAAATGAGATTTTTTTTAGACGCGATATCAAACTCTTACTCGATTTGCTCTTCAGCCGAAATCAGCCACTGGAATTCGCAGATAACAAGTACACTGAAACTCTGAAAAACGTAGCAAACTTAGAAAGTCTCAGATGAACTTAACCCTTTAAAGACGACGCGTATCTCTTTCATATAAGGACTCAGTACGTACCGCGCTGTAAACACTCTCCACTTCGGTTATAAAAACCAGTCTCTTAATGTTTTATAAGGCAACAGTTGCTGTTTGTTCTGAGGTCCGTACAAAACATAAACGCAATGTGGGCACCACGTAGAATTTTTTAATGTTAAACCTGGTGGTATGTAAAGTTACCGCTAGGCTTTAAAAGGTTACAAAACAAGAAGGTTTGACCTTGTGATTTAACCCTTTAAAGACGAAGCGTATCTGTTTTATATAAGGCCTCAGTGCGTACCGCGCTGTAAACACTCTCCACTTCGGTTATAAAAACCGATCTGTTAATGCTGTATAAGGCAAAAGTTGCTGTTTGTTCTGACATTCACACAAAACACATAAATACAGCGTGGGCACCATGTAGAGTTGTTGATTGTTACTCCTGATGATATGTAAAGTTACCGCTAGGCTTTAAAAGGTTAAAGTGGGTGAATGAGCCATGGAACATTTAACTACATTTATATACACAAAAATGCAGCTACGAACAATGGTATATTACATTCATATTTACGACACGAGTTTTATAACATACGAGTAGATTTTAAAATCAGACATAAATTATATATAGTCCCAGGATCAGCCCCCCAATAAAAAATTCTGGGTGCACATCTGGTTACTGCCACCGTACGAAAACGGTCGCCATGTGTTCATTTTATAGTTTCTTAAAACTTAATTTTCAGTAAATTTTGCATGTGATTTAAAGATAAAAACACTGACAACACAAACTTAATGAAGTTTACACGTCAGCATTTCCGCCATTTTTATAGTATAATACAGCGAATTGATTAAGTACCTTCCTGGAATTATCCCTCATCATTATCTCTTTCTCACACCAAAAGTCTAAGTAAGCAATGTGAAATGAGAACAACAGTCTTAAAAACTTATATAATGTATTATTAACTTATTGTAAATTAGACTACATGTTTCAGTCCTATAGGACTGAAACATGTAGCCTAATTTACAATATATTTACAATATATTGTAAATATTACAATATTACAATATATTACAATATTTACAATATATTGTAAATATTACAATATATATTTACAATATATATTTACAACATGTTTCAGTCCTATAGGACTGAAGGACTGAAACATGTAGCCTAATTTACAATAAGTTAATAATACATTATATAAGTTTTGAAGAGTGTTGTTCTCATTTCACATCGTATCCTGTCTCACATCGGTGTGCACGATATGAAGATAATCTAAGTAAGATTCCGAAGTTCTCCGAACAATATCCTAGTCATCATACCGGCCACGCAGCGCCAGCTTTCTAGCCTTCTTGTAAGAAGCAGACAATCTGCTAACAACTGCAACAACTTCACATTTTAGCCGTGAAAGAAACTGTCCTGCTTTCTTCTCTTTTATCTAAATTTGGCTAGAAAATAAGAGAAAGATTAAACGAGTTGTCACTTATAATCCCTTTGTAATGACCTGCCTCCATAGCCCAGCGCAAAACTGGGGAATGTGCATCTTACTTAAAGCCTCGTTACCACTTCGAATAGCGCGGCGGAAGTAATGCTGCATACAAACGAGGCACTTCAAGTGGGTTTACTGCTTTGCCCTTGCCATGTGGTAAGGCTATCACGGAATAAATTGGTATGATTACAATATAATATAACAGAAACGTACTATTTCCATTCAAAGAATTCTGAATAGGAAGGGAACACATGTGAATACATGCAGTGGGAAATTACGATGTTGATACAAATACAATAACTACATGCGTGTTCTTGTTACACAAATATAAAATAGGATCGCGTCTGTCTAGCTGCTCATTTGTCAATAAGAATAATTCATCTCTGAAACTAACGAAAGAATTTTTGAAATATTATATATATTTCGAGTACACAATAAAGGATGTGGTGTGAATTTAAGGTGGGCTTGCATCGGTCCGAAACAAAGTCGAATTTACAAGAAGTTAAAATAGAATTTAACAGACTAGCTCAGAAATGGTGTAACGAAGAACCATGTGTATAAGGCACAATATAGATCCCATTAAAACCTACGAATTTTACTTGAAACATTTCCTAATGTGATAAACATTTAACAAAATACAAGGAGAGGTACCTCCGGATTTTACGTTTTGAATATATAACCCTAAATATTTATTGTCAAAAGAGCACTGCCTCTTCTAATTTCCTCCACTCTTTTCTACCCTAATGAAAGCACAGTTTGCTGTCTGAATATTGACATATTCCACACCGTAACGAAATTTAGTTAAGAATTAATAAAACAAGTTTTGATTGATGTTTAAAACTTAAATAATAAGCATTCAAACTTTAAATGAAGAAAGGGATAGCTTAGCTAGTGTAGTGACTAAGCTACAGTACGGACGACCGAGGAATCGTGTTTCGATTAACTGCAAGGGCAAAAGACATCTCTGTCACCCAGTGCGTCCAGACTAGCTCAAAAGTTTATATTATTACTATTCGAGTGTTATATATGTATGTAGTCTGCCAGTTATCTATGAAAATTCGCCACATATGCTGTACACGTTGACCAAATTCGTAGCTCCCTGAACATGGCCAAAACGTATGACAGAAACATGTAGAAGCATTGTATGACAAACATATACACTGTGCAACTGGTTGGTAGTAAAATTTTCGTGTATTCAAATCCATCTTATTCTAATAGTATTAGATTCGCTAACAAGCATTAAGATGGGATCCCTCATTTCGCATTTTATCTATGCTTTATAAACCGCCCACTAAATATGTGAGATAGGGTATGTATGAAATTACGTGAAGTAAATTTTGTTACAGACCAATGTGTCAAAAATTTGGAAACGCCTGGCAACTTGTAGTCTCCGATATCGCATACTCAAAATCTCTGCCAAACGGTTAAGGCGCAGATAATTTGTCACATACAGACGGATAGACAGGACTTCTCCATCATTTGCAATAAGCATTTATTTGAACGTGACCTAAACGGTGTAACTTAAATGCGTGTGCATATCATATATAAATACATAGAATACACATCACTTATTACGTATTTATTATTTATACTTACATGCCATGTTATGCAACGGAGACGTTTAAGACGTGATACCGTTAGAGGAATGGAAAGATAAAAGATTAGGGTTGGAGAAGCATGTTGCAGACTTGCAGAATTACCTGTTGGCTACCAGACTATATTTGCTTTTTTGTCAGTAAAGTTTGTAAACATAGCGTAAAAAATAAATGGCCGTAGTTATGTCTTAATTTCAAACATAATTACCGCATAATAAGAAAGTGAATAAAATTTGTAACACAGAAAACTAGGTCAAACCAGTCATATCGGGAATGGACCAACAAGTTACTCAATGGCTGCACGAAACACTATTAGGACACAAACACCTTGCCATCGGCTGAGCTGAAGTTTTTCTTAGAAACACTGGGCGTAGTAGAGATTCGCTTTTCCGATTTGTTCTCGCGTCTTCCTTTATTTCGATGGAAGCTGTGAGCGGAATGATTAATGGCTCAGGAATAAAAAGGCCTCAGGAGTTCCATCTCTGTTACCCACTCCACCGTTTGCACAGTGTCGGAACCTCTTCTTGAACACTCTCGCCTTGCCTTCGTGTCTTACCATCCCATCTTTTTTTACTGCCATAATTCTACACACACATACACACACACACACACAGAGTCTTCCTCGATATCAGCACACAAGCCGTGTAACACTGGCCATTAGATGTAATATAGTGGGAAATTATGTCAAGAACTGAGAGCTTGGTTGTTCGTCGTCTGTCTTCTTGGTACTCTCCTCACTGAAAACGTCGAGTGACAGCCTCACGATTTACCCGTTTAAAGACTTAGAAGAACCTAAATTACATTTAAAAGTTCAGTTCGAGCAGCGCAGCAAACAAACCTCAAAGTTATAAAAGCCAAAGTTAGTGCTGTATAGGGAAATAATCGCTGTTTTTTTATAGATCCATACAAAACACATAAGCACATGGTGTGGGCAGAACGTAGAATTATAACTGTTAACGCTAAACCTGGTGGTACACAAAGTAACCATGGGTCTCTAGAGGGTTAATTAACACATAAAACAACGAAAGGCTTAATAAAATGATTCGTGAAGCATTGCAGTAGATTAACCCTTGAAAGACGAAGCGTATCTGTTTTATATAAGGAGTCAGTGCGTACCGCGCTGTAAACACTCTCCACTTCGGTTATAAAAACCACTCTCTTAATGTTTTATAAGGCAAAAGTTGCTGTTTGTTCTGAGATCCGTACAAAACACATAAACGCAATATGGGCACCACGTAGAATTTTTTAATGTTAAACCTGGCCGTATGTAAAGTTACCGCTACGCTTTAAACGGTTAATATCAGATTTAAAGTTTACTACAGGTGGGTAATTCAGTAAACGTTTACGTTAACAAAATATAGCTAAATAACAGTACTACACGTGTCTCCACCATTACTGATATCATTATTACATTACTACTACTACTACTACTACTACTGCTGCTACTACTACTTCGTCTACGCTAGTAGAATGTATGTCACAGCATGTTGAACTGCTGTATGTTTATATACATATTTAGTTATTACAGTAAGATATATTGATAAACCAACCTTATAACAATTCATTTTTATTCCCGATTGCAGTACTTTCTATACCACAGACACTGAATGGCCTGAGCCGGCTATAGAATAGTATTTTATTTAATATTCATTTTTTGGTATTAACGAACATAATTTTTATTTAAATGACAGTTTGGTTATAATATTGTTATCTGAGTTGTAACGCCGGATTTCCATATTTGTGGATACCAAAATTTAGAAAAGAAACACCCCTCTTCCTTCTTCAGAGTGGAAATGCCTAGAGTAAGAAAACAATCACCTGCATAGGCAGGTTGAAAGAAGGTTCTGAAGGTGATATCCAAGACGATAATATTTAACCTTTTAAAGCCTAGCGGTAACTTTACGTACCACCAGGTTTAACATTAAAAAATTCTACGTGGTGCCCACATTGCGTTTATGTGTTTTGTACGGATCTCAGAACAAACAGCAACTTTTGCCTTATAAAACATTAAGAGATTGGTTTTTATAACCGAAGTGGAGAGTGTTTACAGCGCGGTACGCACTGAGTCCTTATATAAAACAGATACGCTTCGTCTTTAAAGGGTTAATCGGGCTATGAGACTTTCACTTTTAACGCCGAGGTAAACGCACTGCTAATTAGCACGCTACGCACTCAAACGAGTCATCTGCTTTTACTTACAAAATTTAGGCATAAAATTTAACTCTAAAAGCGTTTTAAAGTTCCTTCTGTGTCTCTTGCTATGTTCTAGGTCCAACTACATGCGAACTAATTAATCATCCTCGTCTGAGTAATTTTAATTGCTTTGTTAATTAAAAGTTTCTCATATTGTGTTGCAATGTAAAATAAACCTGCTCTTTCAAAAACGTGATGCGTACTTAAATAAGATAGAGAAAGGCGGCAAGAAATTTTGTCGCAACGCTAAAACCTTGGTGTTTTTAAGTGTTGTTTAAAGACGATCTCATTTGCTGAAGTTATATCGGGTGTCAGTGATGAAAGAATAAGTATGGATCATTTGTGGGATATTACTAAAGCGTAAAAGCCGCATTATTCGGGGAGAAACCTGTCTCATTGCCAATTTGTCCACAATAAATCCCACATTAACCTTCTAAAACCTAGCGGTAACTTTACGTACCGCCAGGTTTAACATTAAAAAATTCTACGTGGTGCCCACATTGCGTTTATGTGTTTTGTACGGATCTCAGAACAAACAGCAACTTTTGCCTTATAAAACATTAAGAGACTGGTTTTTATAACCGAAGTGGAGAGTGTTTACAGCGCGGTACGCACGGAGTCCTTATATAAAACAGATACGCTTCGTCTTTGAAGGGTTAACATTAAAAAATTCTACGTGGTGCCCACATTGCGTTTATGTGTTTTGTATGGATCTCAGAACAAGCAGTAAATTTTGCCTTATAAAACATTAAGAGACTGGTTTTTTGGCGACCTTGTTGAGCCACGGTACGGCCTTCCTTCGCTTTGATCAATCAGATCCTGCTTCTTGAGGTGCTTTTAAAATCACCACAATCTTAAACTTAAACTATTTCACTTGCAGAAACTTGTCATCATACAGACACCTTACAGTAGTCCGTTACTCTTGTGGAAACGGATTTACAATGCCTCGAGAGACTGACCACTTAAGCAAGTGTACAGCTTGACCATACACAATGCAGCCGCACGTATTACAACACATTTTATATTCTGAGTTTTCAGTTTTACTTAATCTGTAGTCTTCGCCTCTTATATGACTGCCCAAATCCTTTCCTACCTCACAGTAAGCACAATGTACCTGCATTTCTACAGACCTCCTTTTTAAGCTGATAAATACTCGTACTTGTTATTTATTGTGCCAAGCATAAGAAACACATGGTATATGGAAACGCAGCAATTTCACTCTTAACTCAAGTCGTAAAGTTTAATAAGCACTATACATTAACAAATGTGGGCGGGGATAGCTCAGTTGGTATAACGACACGCCACGGACTCGAGTGTCCGGGGATGGAATCCCAGTGGGGACGAGATTTTCCACACCTATTTAGACCAGCCCTGAGGCCAATCCAGCCTCCAGTACAATGAATAGCGAGCCACTTTCCCGGTGGTAAAGCGGCCAGAGCGTCACGTTGAACACCAACACCACCTAGCGTCGAAAGAAAGAGTAGAGCTACGTTTCTGCTCCCCCTCTGTGCCTTCATGGCCTGGAATAGGGTAAACTTTACTTTTATCTTACCTTATATTAACCCTTTAAAGACGAAGCGTATCTGTTTTATATAAGGACTCAGCGCGTACCGCGCTGTAAACACTCTCCACTTCGGTTATAAAAACCAATCTCTTAATGTTTTATAAGGCAAAAGTTGCTGTTTGTTCTGAGATCCGTACAAAACACATAAACGCAATGTGGGCACCACGTAGAATTTTTTAATGTTAAACCTGGTGGTATGTAAAGTTACCGCTAGGCTTTAAAAGGTCAACGAGTTAACTCAGCATGTCTATTCCCTTGTTACTGCCTCTTTGATCTAAAGTATTCCCCACGGCACTTTTTTCTGGAACGTCCTCAGTTAAAGTTTTTGCTTATGGTAAGGAAGCGAATTTTCACACGCGAAAGAAAAAAAAATTGATTTGTACGTTTGAGGTTCTTATGTACAAGACAAAGAGGTTAAATATGGCAAACCGAATGCTAATTAGCATCTCTCATATTTAGTTTCGTTTCGTAGTCCTTCCCTCTTCTATCTACTTGTTCACAGTAGGTGTTGGGGGTTTTTATTTTCACTTGATCACACTCAAACACACACCACAGTTGCCAGGACTCCTCTGGAAGAGGGATCGGCCCGCTGCAGAGACCTCTACCTGACAACATAAACACTCAAAACTTGATCACACTCAGACACACACCACAGTCGGTAGGACTCCTCTGGACGAGGGATCAGCCCGTCGCAGAGACCTCTACCTGACAACACAAACACTGTACAAGAGACAAACGTCCATGCCGCCAGTGGGATTTGAACCCACGATCCCAGCAAGCGCTCGGCTGCAGACCTATGCCTTAGACTGCGCGGCCACTGGGATCGGCGTCTCATATTTAGTGTGCTATTAATTTTGTCATAAAAACACAAAATAACATATGAAACAACCAAATGTATTCTTTTTTCCAGTACTGGTAACTCTATATTTGACGAACACAGTCTGCAGTGGTGATTGTGGACAGCCAAGCCGCTGCTGATTACACCCACAATAAAGCCGGATTTGATTGCGACCAACTGAACTACACCGACTTTAATAAATCAATGCCGATATAGATTAGCCCGCACCGCACAGGAAGACACAAGCTGCAAACCCACACCCATGTAATTAACAGTGTAAAATGGGAAGTGATTTGCGGGTGAAGGAGAGCACAGTCCCTCGATAAAAATGTCAAAGTGCCAATTAAATTGCGGTTAGTCAAAAATGCGTCTTCGCTCTTGAAACTCGGAGTTTTGCCTTTTTCTATATTTTCTCAAGTTTTCTGGGATGACTTGAGCTTGGAGTAGCATACAGCTCTTGGTATGAGAGGAGATATGAAGCACAGAAAAGGATAAATTCCCTAATTTCTTTCTGAAACGTTACCTGGACAGAAACACATAATGCACATCTATATATAAAATGCTTGTACATTATATACAGTCGAACCCGGTTATAACGACATCGGTTAATGCGATATCTCGTCTATAGCGCCAGATATCCTGTGGTACCAATTAACATTTTAAAGCCTAGCGGTAACTTTACAAACGACCAGGTTTAATATTAAAAAATTCTAGGTGGTGCCCACATTGCGTTTATGTGTTTTGTACGGATCTCAGAACAAACAGCAACTTTTGCCTTATAAAACATTAAGAGACTGGTTTTTATAACCGAAGTGGAGAGTGTTTACAGCGCGGTACGCACTGAGTCCTTATATAAAACAAATACGCTTCGTCTTTAAAGGGTTAATTCCTCACTGTTAACCGCAACATTATACTCCTCGGTTGTAACAACACTCGTTTATAATGACACAAAATATTTAGCCCCTTTCATTACGTCATAACCCATTTCGACTGTATATATATAAAATTCTTATGCAAGAAACAAGGGCACAGGTTTTAGGGCACCTCTATTTTAACGTTTATTTAACGACGCTGTCAATAGATCAGACTGTTTATTGTCGAAAGATTACAGTAAAATGAGCTGGGATGAAAGAAGAAGTGATTGTGACATCATTTGAAGTACAATCAAACCCCCATGTAGCGCCACCCTCACTTAACACCCATGAAATCCTGTGTAAAAATGTCCATATTATACAGCATTTCGATTTATCCCACCTTCGATATAGCGCCACAAACTGCGGTCAAAACCAGTGGCACCATATCGGGGTTTGACTGTACTATCCCCGCATTTTACTAAAGGTACTGAGGTAAACCACGAAATACTTCAGTTACTTTGGCCAATGCCCCATCGGAGTGTCGAACCGGGAAAATCCCTACTGGAAGTCTGCCAGCTTGCTCGCTATATATGTACTGCTGCAAACGTCAGCCAATAATGAAATTTATCCGTAATAAACGAGCCTAATGAGCAACGGAACGTTTTATAGACAATACTTTGCAAGTCTGTACTTTCCAAACTGGGTTACACATTACGTCTCTTGTCCCTGTGTCTTCACCATCACGTGAAATTCTACTCCAGAGTATGTTATCAGTTTACGTGCCTTTAGTCTAGTGAAGCAACAGTTTAACCTTTAACCTGAACTGCCTATGATCAAATTTAAGGCCAGGCTTTGTCCTAAAAGGGCGCGCGCTCTTGTTCGCGTGGGTGTGCGTGTGGGTGACACCCATCTATTACTTTTCCCTGCATTCTTCAGACTGCTTTAACTTTCTCATCGCAAGCTCATCACCCACCTACACGGTTATATAATTAGAGGGTGAAGTAAACTGTACCTCTGCAGATATTCACCATCATCAGCAGCAGCGGTAGCAATTGCAAGGACAACTCTGTATTTTTAAGGAGGGGTCAGAGATTTCCAAGAATTTTTCGAACACCCTGTATATTTTAGGGTAGAAATATGAACTAATTTTAGTTAAATACAATATCGGTTCAATACTAATATAGTCTGCGCAAACATATAATAAATCCGCTTTACTGAATACAGGATCTATTTATTCCGAAAGAAGCTTTTAAATACAAGTGTAATAAATGATATGTAGTATTTACTTAATCCAATCACGAATTTTTAGTACAGTATCATACAAAGTAATAAATTGAAATATGCTTTCTATCAGCCATGTATTTACACACAGTAATATTATTCTGCAACTAATTAAAGCAATATTCATTTATGTGTTATACATATTCCTGTATATGCCTACGGTCTGAATATTCATTTAATGTTCACGACTAATTATCGAAGAGTAGCGTATGTGACGAGTGGCTGTAGATGCCTTCGGCACGCAGTATAATATTTACACAAGAAAAGTTCACCACAGCTAAGGTTTAGTTGATGTTTTAATTCAGTGGTCAAGAATTTATATTTTCCTAAAGTTTTCTTTTTTTTTTATGGCTCGACATTCCTAGTGGGCCTTGGCCTCCTCATTGTTGAGGTTTTGATGTTACACTCAGTTCGACACACTACACTCGGTAGGACTCCTCTGGACGAGTGATCGGCCCGTCGCAGATACCTCTACGTGACAACACACAAAACTCATAGGAGGCAGACATCCATGCCCCCGGCGGATTTCGAACCCACAATCCCAGCAAGCCAACCGCCGCAGACCCACGCCTTAGACCACGCGGCCACATTTCGACAGTACGCCATCCGAATTAAGATGTGTGTAAAAGATACGTAGATTTTAAATTTAAAATAATTGTATTTTGCTCCTACTGGCGAACTTCTGTTTATCACCTTTATATTGGGACAGGGAATTTTCCTTCAAGAAAGCTTCCAAGTGACATTTTATTCCCATTCTACCATTCGACAATACAGAACCCCTGTAGATAATGTAATATTAAGTAACATACACACTATTATCCACAGACCACACAGAACTTCAACGGTTTACTTTGTGCACCCACACTAAGTAACATTGCAAGATTAACCCTTTAAAGACGAAGCGTATCTGTTTTATATGAGGACTCAGTGCGTACCGCGCTGTAAACACTCTCCACTTCGGTTATAAAAACCAGACTCTTAATGTTTTATAAGGCAAAAGTTGCTGTTTGTTCTGAGATCCGTACAAAACACATAAACGCAATGTGGGCACCACGTAGAAGTTTTTAATGTTAAACCTGGTGATATGTAAAGTTACCGCTAGGCTTTAAAAGGTTAAAAACTACCCCTTCTCTAAACACTTATACAAATTATATAACGTACATTCCCAGTCCGCATATTTTTGTGTCCGAAGCCTCATGTCTAAAAATGCAGTCCGCTGCGTGCTTAATTCTCGATGTACTCTCATTCATTTACTAAATTCCCAGGGAGAATAGCATGCCACAAAGGATTCCTGCCAAGGGAAAACTTTGAACGGGGGAAGATTAAATGACATATGATAGAGAAACTTCTTAAGTAACAACAAACCTAAAATCGCACAATATTCCCAACAGATTACTTAAGCTGTGTATTATGGAAAGTTTTAAGTAACAAACACATGCCCACAGGAAACGTCACTTAACTCTCTCTACTACGGAATTCATTAATGTGTAGCAGTAAAGAGATGGCTCCACTACGTAAAGTTTATTGCGATGGATGGCCGGCGTTAGATTTATGGATATGTAAGGGACCGTGAATTTCCGTACATGGATCGCTAACTCACACAAAAATGATTTGCGGGAAAATAGATAAGCATAACAAATCACTTTACGAAGTACACGTCATTTTGGTTTGTCTTTTTTTTCCATTTGCCGTTGTGTCAGGCTTCTGATGAGCTCAGCCCTTATCAGCTGTGGTCCTAATTTACCAGACAGTGAAAACAGTGAGTGGTTAATGCAAGTAATAGCGTTCGTGGGAACCGAAACAAATTTCACATTTGGGGCCTATGGTGTATCGGTATACACGGTACAAAAGTAATTATGTCTTTGGCGTTTGTATTGCTCGGTCCATTAGTCGAAAAGGAAATTATGCTAAACGTGATGATACAAAACTTCGGTGCTGCCAATAAGAAGGATAAAGTTTCAAATCCAAATTTGATAATTTTTCCATAGGTAATAAACTTTATAAGTTAAAAACAGCGGCGCCAGCAGCAGCAGCAGCAGTAGTAGTGGTGGTGGTGGTGGTGGTGGTGGTGGTGGTAGGGGTAGTAGTAGTAGTAGTAGTAGTAGTAGTAGTAGTAGTAGTCTAATGCTTATAAAATTTTAAAAACCTAACTAAAGAGAAGATGTGTGCTCTTCTGGGATATTATACAGCGTACAGTGGTAATTCTTTACCGACGTTTCGGGGCAACCTATCGCTCCCATATTCAAGGGTCGAGCACTCCTGCACTCCAAGAAGAAACATTTCTTCTTGGACTTCTTGACCCTTGAAGACGGGAAAGATAGTTTGCCCCGAAACGTCGGTGCAGATTTATCACTGTAAGCTCCGTAACATCCCAGAAGAGGGCAGTTCTCATTTAGATTGCGGCGGAAGCCCGAAACAACGCATAAATGGAAACAGTCGGACTGTGAAGTGATTGTATATGGGCTTCAATATACAAAAAATGGACCGAGTTTGTCATCTATATTTGTAACGCACGATATGCCATTAGAGGCCATCTCAGCTTGAAACACTGACGTAGAACATAGAGGCACTACTCTAGCTGTGACCTCGCACTGGAGACCTTAGACAAGTTTAGGGTAATTCCGTTAGGGTGTACTGGGGGCAAGATGTGTCCTTGTCTTATTTAGAGAGGCAGTGCACCCGCACTCATTATAAAACGTCTAATAACATAGAAATATTCTTGTGTAACACATGACTTCACGCATAGGCGTAACTAGGCTAATAATATTGGCCGGGGGGGGGGGAGATCCATAATACCTCTAATCTGCTTCCCGTAAAACTCATGTTTTTTTCATTTTTTATGTTTTTACACCACCTAAATAATCGTTTAGAAAACATTTCTATTCTTTTATTTGTTTCTCTTTAACTGAATAGTCAAAAAAACTATCATTAGACAGAAAAAGTACTGGAGGGGCATTTGTCCCTTTGCAGCCCAAAAGTGACGCCTAGGACTCCACGTATCATGTACCATTATTTGTAACATCCATAAAAGCTACGTTATGCCCACGCAGTGTTTATGTGTTTTGTATGGATCTCAGAACAAACATCGACTATTTTCCTACACACCATTAACTGAATGCGTTTTTACAACCGAAAATTAACGTAACCACATGCACTGCCACCAACCCATATACAATACTCAAGTACAATTTAACAAATCTTCCGACATGTTTCCCCTAAGGATGGTGTGATGTTAAACCGAACCGCCTCGGGAGTCTTAAAAGTCTGTTACACTGTACTTCAACACTGTGTGCGAGTTGGTGGTAATATTTGTGGTTATAATAAGTGCATACACGGTATGGGCCATTTTAAATTCGAGAATCAGCGTTTTTACTGCGCGGTACGATCTGAATCCTTAAATATAATTCAGGTTAATGTTCCTATCTCAAAGGGTTAACTAGTTCTTTTAACCTTTTAAAGCCTAGCGGTAACTTTACGTACCACCAGGTTTAACATTAAAAAATTCTACGTTGTGCCCACATTGCGTTTATGTGTTTTGTACGGATCTCAGAACAAACAGCAACTTTTGCCTTATAAAACATTAAGAGATTGGTTTTTATAACCGAAGTGGAGAGTGTTTACAGCGCGATACGCACTGAGTCCTTACATAAAACAGATATGCTTCGTCTTTAAAGGGTTAAAGCTGAATTCACAACGCGAAACTGACGTACCGTATTGTGTAACCATCAATATTAAGCACTCAATTGGACTTGGATCATAACCTGCCCCACCGAGTTGGTCCTGTTCAACACAACAGGCAATCGATCGTGCACACAAGCTCAAGTGCCCAGCCATTCACGGAGCACACAAGATGAAACTTTGTAAACATATAATGCATCAGACATGTACGAAGTGTATAGAGCACAGACTGCATTGTTGGCCCATATGGTGGCAGTATTCATGTCAGATAAACAGCATCGGAACAAAGAGCTGCTGCTTTCGAAATTCACACGTGGAGACACCTTCCGCTGCCGTGATATCAGATTTCACAAGTGAATCGAAGAATACGATCATGAAATACGATGCTCCAAAAGACAGGAGAAGCATACAAATATTTATTAATGCGCATTTGCACTTTTTTCATCGTCACTGATTTCAACAAACAAGACGTTTCGAGAGCAAATTGTTTTCGTCTTCAGGTGGACTACAATCTTGCGAATAAGTAACAAGCTAAAAGAAAAACATACAGATTCATACGTGAGAGAAAAAACAATTCAAACCTCTAAATATAAAAACAGTTTACACAAAAGTCACTCTACAGATGCTAAGAAAATGAGATGAACTATCCCTTATCAAAAATTAAAATCCCAAGACCTGAAAAAGTAACAAAATAAATTTTTTCCAATAAATTAACATGTGTTCAGTTCCTGTGATTTTAATTTTTAATATGAGATAATTCGTTTCATTTGATTACAATTTATAGGTTTAGTTTTGTATAAAATATTTTTATATTTAGAGGTTTGAATAGTTTTGTCTGTTACGCGTGAATTTGTACGTTTTTAGTTCTTTTAGAGTGTTACGCTCAAGATAGTAGTGCACCTGAAGATGAAGGCAGTCTGCTCCGAAACGTCGTGTTTGTGTAATCAGTGACGCCTGAAAAATCCAACTACACATCAGTAATATCTCGCATGGTACACTATTGTCTATGAATTATTCTATAGTGCACAAATTTTCATTACTGGCCAAGCAAGCGAGAGGCTAACAACGTAACTAAGTAATCGTGGTTAATTAACTATATAAACGAAGCTGAATCTTAGTTAGGGGAGAAGGCATGTACAGTACCCTCATTTAATTTTGTATACCCTTGAGACTAGTTAGGCTCATCAAAGACGTGTTCAAATAATACACATATTGATGTCCGGATACTGAAAGGTTGAAAACACAGTTAAAAAACAAGTGTGGTTCTTTATGCTGACCATTTGAGCATGACTAACATAGTTAATACAAACGTCTGACTTGTGTCTGCTGCTGAATAATTCAAGTGCCGCTAATACCTTGCAGAGATCAACTTCAATTCGTTCTGTATAAAACGCGCCCCTAATTTTCATTAGTTTGGTGTTACACAGACAATTCGAATACAACATTACCTTATTTTCTTCTCTACCATGTAAGAATATATTAATTTGTAAAATTTCTGTTCTACATTTTCAGTTCCAGATACGTCGACTTAACCTTTTAAACACTAGCGGTAACTTTACATACGACCCGGTTTAACATTAAAAAATTCTATATGGTGCCCACATTGTGTTTATGTGTTTTGTACGGATCTCAGAACAAACAGCAACTTTTGCTTTATAAAACATTAAGAGACTGGTTTTTATAACCGAAGTGGAGAGTGTTTACAGCGCGGTACGCACTGAGTCCTTATATAAAACAGATACGCTTCGTCTTTAAAGGTTTAAACGGAAGGCACTGATCGAATTAAAACCCGTTAACAATTATAGATGCTGTGCACGTAACCTAAAAATTTCACACGACACATGAGAATCCTTTCAACAATTCTACAAACTTAAATATATAGATCATTCATAGCTCTATATGTTCACACATTCAGACAAGCTGTGCTTGAAAATCGAAGAAACATTTTTCTTTAGAAGTAACAAAGAAATATTTCCTCTGTACGAGTCTGCTGACAACCAACCGATTCACGACAATAATATCTAATCGTAACACATACAAACGGACGTCTGATATTTCTGTAGGGGCTGTCAATACAGCAAGAGATGACGTGTTTTGGAAGCATATATGTGTATTACGGACACAAAAAGAGTTCCACGAAAATAAATAAACCATAACGGTATGAAGAACTTTTTGTCTTTCAGGTCGAACGGGTGGACGTCACTGCAGTGACTTTCGCACCCCGTCCCTGTCACCATAGCTCTCAATATTGCATGTACACCGCTGCTACATTGGAGTCTCAGATCGACAATTGACACATCGATCCATCGAAAGTTATGAAAACCTTTCCTACTTTAAATCTCGAAGTTTACACACCACACACGCACGCACGCGCTATTACTAACTTCGTCATGTACAACTGTCCGTCTGTACGGATTTAATAACTCAGCTGTCACTGGAAAGATTTTCACGAAATTTTGTACTGGAAAGTTTCTCTAAACTCGTTCGACCAAATTCAAGTTTGGTGAAAGTTAAACCAGAATAACTGACACTTTGCATGAAGACCTACTTACATTCCTGAGTATATTTCGCCTTTTCTAATCATAATATCAAAAGGTCTTTTCTTGTAACTTGAATTACGAAATATGGAACATATATGGATAACGAATGTATCTACTGCAAATTTTGCACAACACATTGCGTGTAAGTTAGGAATTACAAATAATTTGGCCGGGGTGAAGCTTTGAGATTTTATATAACGGATAATTTTAACACAAGACAAAATGGCCGTAGACAATAAACAGGACGTCCTTCCAATAAATATGTTAAAATGGCCCAAAAGAGCAATAAAGTCTTGTAGCATAATACATCTACCAGTTGCAAAGAACAACGCGAAATGTGACTCCAATTAATGTGATGGTTTGGTTAATTGAAACCGGCCTAGGATAAGCGGACGCGAACGCGCCACAATGTTATGTACTAAATACAGTCAAACCCGGTTATAACGACATCGGTTTATACGGAACGTCGCATACAGTCAGATATTCTGTGGCATCAATTAATTCCTCACTCTTAACCAAAACATTATACTCCTCGGTTGTAACAACACTCGTTTATAACGAAACAAAATATTCAGTCCCTGTCATGACGTTATAACCGAGTTCGATTTTACATTTAGTACCTTATTTATTATTAGGCTACATACGAATTCGCATGATAAACATTTCTAAGCAGGAAAAAGAAAGGTACACTAAAAATATGCGAAGATTTACGCATACCGATTTTAGTTATAATATAGAAGGGTAAAGGTAAAGCAATCCCATTACAGGCCTTGTGGGTTCCAGGAGGTTGAGGCTCCCAGATTTCAAGACAATCGGCACATGAAAGTGGTAAGGTTGTCAGCCCTACGCACCGGCCGCCTTTACTCTTCAGGAAATATTCCTGGTACTTATTTCTGTTAGAGGCTGAGTCGACCCCAGGGCCATAGTGCGGCCGGAAGGATTATATCAATGAAAAATTCCACTGACACCATCGGGAATCGAACCCGCGACCTGCCGGCTTGTAGCGCAGTGCCTCAACCAACTGCGCCACCGCGTGACCCCACATAGAACAGTAACCTTACTTCAATTCGGCAGTTCCATTCACAGGCCCATTGAAAGTATTTGCAGTAACATAACAAAATAGTATGGTTCATATTGTGTAGGCTTTACGCATAGCTACGCTTTCAGCGACACAGAAGACTGGCGTATAGCCCTGTCTTACAAGATCATTAGTTAATACACAGCCTCCTGAAAAATGGGTACCGGGTTCCTTTGCCGGAGGTAAAACGGCCGAGGCGTGGCTTTGACCACCCACCCCATCTAGCGCCGAGGTTGAAGAAAGAACAGAGCTATAACTTTACTCCCCTCTGGTCTTTCATGGCTCGTTCTAGGATGAAATATACTTTACTTTACCACCACGGCTAAAATTAGTATACAACCCTTATACAAATATTTCTGTCCGCAAAGTCGCGTGACAGTGAAGTTCAGGATAAAAGTGTACAATTAGTATGCACAGATAGTATTCTGAAAGTAATAACATGCCAGGCTGAACGAGGAATGTGAATGAGGATATAGAGGAGGAAGTCGAGTAACTTTTTCGGGCTTAGCAGGGGAAAATAACGTGGAAGTTTAAATCTTCTAAAATTTACTAAAATGGGGTCAGTCATAACGACTTGTAAAGCCCTACCCCATTAACCCTTTAAAGACGAAGAGTGTCTGTTTATATAAGGACTCAGTGCGTACCGCGCTGTAAACACTCTCCATTTCGGTTATAAAAACCAGTCTCTTAACGTTTTTATAAGACAAAAGTTGCTGCTTGTTCTGAGATCCATACAAAACACATAAACGCAATGTGGGCACCACGTAGAATTTTTTAATGTTAACCCTTTAAAGACGAAGCGTATCTGTTTTATATAAGGACTCAGTGCGTACCGCGCTGTAAACACTCTCCACTTCGGTTATAAAAACCAGTCTCTTAATGTTTTATAAGGCTGTTGCTGTTTGTTCTGAGATCCGTACAAAACACATAAACGCAATGTGGGCACCACGTAGAAATTTTGAATGTTAAACCTGGCGGTACGTAAAGTTACCGCTAGGCTTTGGAAGGTTAAGGAGCGCCGGAATATTACACACGCTACGACGTTGCTCCCCAAACATCTCCCGAACCTTAACGTGTAGGTCAAACGCATGGCGTTCTTCACAGCGCGGAACTACTTCAGGACACCGAAAACTCAAAGGGGTACGTACACCACAGCTTGCAGACAGTGCCAGCTCATCATACAGTCAACGTCTGGTCCAATCCCAGACGCGTGTGACGTCTGTAACTTCCTTTTTCCAAAAGGAAGACGGTACGCACGCACTGTTACTTTCAGCTTTCGCAACTTGTTGTCTTGCTCGTGAATCCTTTCGCCTTACCGCGATAATAAACAGACGAAAAGTAGAAAGGCATGACGGTCACTGCCTTAGACTTTATGTGATGTCAAATATAGGAGCGCAGCGTCTTCTGAACTAGTTTCATCGGTGACCGCGTTGCCGTCAAGACCTGTGTGGCAAGCTACCGAGCAAAAACTACGTATCTCCAAATCATAAGGATTCATACTTAGTCGAGCATGGCGGCCCCTGCTAGAACAGATAAAAAACACGTCCAACCAGGAGCGATGACGTAATGTTTCCGCCTGCTAACTCCTATTGGTCCGGAGCACTGAGCTGTTCCCCGGCCACAGCATATATAAGCGACGGTTTTGGTTCGAGTAACCAGATCACTTTCCCCGAGGATGGAGACGGAGTGTGTCTCTGAAACGTCGGAGGTTTTTAACCTTTTAAAGCCTAGCGGTAACTTTACATACGACCAGGTTTAACATTAAAAAATTCTACGTGGTGCCCACATTGCGTTTATGTGTTTTGTACGGATCTCAGAACAAACAGCAACTTTTGCCTTATAAAACATTAACAGACTGGTTTTTATAACCGAAGTGGAGAGTGTTTACAGCGCGGTACGCACTGAGTCCTTATATAAAACAGACACGTTTCGCCTTTAAAGGGTTGAGCAATTGACAGGGCAATCAGCCCGAGAATAGTTCACACAAGTCTTAAGGAGTTAGGACACCCGGCAGAGAAACTCAAATAAGAACTGGATGGTCCACCTTGTAGGCATGAAGCGTGCACTCACTTTAATTGATGCGAACTGAAAAGAAGATCTTTGAAAAGTCATAGACTGCAGTCCGGTCTCATGCCACGCAGCTTCTTTCTAGGGTATGCATGCATATAAGGCTGTGCCATGGCTGAGGTGGTTAGCCGCCGGTCTCCCACCGCGTAGGTCTAGGTTCGATCCCAGCACTTTTTGTGTCTCATACACAGCAGGTGATTGGCCTGTGTGTGTATGTGTAAAACTTCTTAAAATAGGGTATCCATGTGCAAAATTTTGGGAAGTCTTTGTCATAGAAAGAAAGTCGCCGAAAACTTTTTACACATAACCCGCGTCAACAGTGCCGTGTTAAAAAAAAGCAACAATATACGGAGTAGTGTGGAAATTTCAAAAGACAGGTTCAGTCATGAATAAAATAAAATACGAAAACGTTACGTTTCGACTAAAGATAAAACTGGATGATATTGCTCCTCGAATGGAAACAAGACAAAGAAAATCTTTGCACACTTTGGCTCTTCAAAGTGGACTGTCAAAATCTTCAGTCGAGACGACAAAAAAGCTTCCAAACCTACGCCCATGTGCTATTACAGCCGTACAGCTGGTCGTTCATCCAGGCTGCAAAGCAAGAAGTCGGTATGCAGGTAGTTTCGTAATTGGCATTCTATGGATTTTTAATCCGGAACATGTATTTTTTTTTTTCAGATAAGGCATGATTTATATTAAATGGACTGTAAAATATCAGAATAACAGTAACTGATGTTCGAAAATCCTTATGCAGTGCACAAAATTCTTTTATATCACAAAGTCGGAGCCCGCCCCAAAAGTGACGGCCCTCAGTATTATAAGGTACGGGTGTTTAGCATAAACCTACCGCCAAATGCTATTACTTCTGGTACCATTTTTCAGAAAAAAAAGTAAAAGAATAAAAAATACACGATTACTTCATTCATGACAATGCCATGGCGCACAGGACAAACGTTTTTGCGACTGTCACACTAGGAGAATTCAGGGAAAGGTTGGTAACCCGGGGATTGTGACCTTCCAAATATCCATATACGAATCCGGTCTATTGTTACTTGTGAGCATAAGCGTAACTTGACTAATAACACTGAAGGAGGGGGGGCAAAACTGACCATGAATATTAGGAACTTTATTTTACAAAGAAGTCAAATTTGAAGGAGGGAGAAAGTGGTCCATAAAACGCAAGTTTTTCATTTTCTTTTCTCTGTCTGTTTTTTATTTGACATTATTCAATTCAATAACCAAAAAAATTTCGAGGTTGAAAAAATATTGGGGGGGGGGGGAGCATTTGCCCCCTTGCCCCTCCCAAAATTTACGCCTATGCTTGTGAGGGTCGCTGAAATGTAGGCTTTATGTGAACAATCCACGTTAATTGCAGAACTGAAAGAGAATAATCGAATATGAATTGACAAATATGTCAAGGCAATGCTCCGTCTTGTGCCAAGAAATATTTTCAGAAAGTGTGAAGCATGCTTAGAAGCTGGAGGTCGGCATTTCGAGACTTAAATAAGGCAAGTTCAACTGCAGGGGAGAAACTGAATCTAAATTCGCGGCGGATAAAATCTTCGTATGAACAGACTCCCGCGACCGCTGCCGTCCCCAGAGACACGAACACTGGGATGCTTTATAAAATACACACATCTGAGTACTGAAGGTATGACAATACAAAAAAAAACCGAAGCCGTTAACAGTCTAGGCCTTTCACACAGTCTTCATTCTTTGAGCAGCTACAAGGCTTACATTTTTCTAAGGTACACATTTGTTTCAGTGTTCAACTTTGTTGCATCTCTCGGTACGTCGTTTTACCACAACCAGTACGTTTGTATATCACTGTTGCACTGAACAGAGATATGGCGGATATATGAAAGCAATACCGGAGCTTTCTCTCAGTGTCGTGGGAGTTGGCGGTTGGATGTGGTAAGGGGATGAGAACTGGGGAGGTCACGTAACAAAACTCGATATTCATAGGAAGCGAAACCTTTTTTTTTTTTCTGTGGGCGACAAACGAGATTTTGGGGGGCATAGCAGACGTCTACTCTCTGTGCTTGCCACATTCGGGAGCTTATGAAACCTTACAAAAAAAAAAGAACTTTGCTCTAATACATAGAAACGCCATATCTGGATGACGGATGCCTACCGCAGTAAAGCGCTTCTATGATCTGTGTCATATTGGCTGTCATATATTGTATATGATATGGCGTAAAATATTAGTTTAACACACAAAAGACACATGATTTTATATGAAAAGATTTTCTTTCTTCCTTACGTACATCAATTCCGTGTATCAGCTTTCTTCTTAAGTGGTTAACATTTGCCTCACTATTCAAGAAACTCTGCACATTTTATGGAACGCACAGACTTATTATTTTCTTCATAAGAGCCTCTCTTTAGGCACAGGGACCCAGGCCATTACCGTCACTCCTTTACGATCCAAGCACCAGCCTCCAATGAACGCATACGGATCCCACGTTGTATCGTCCCTTCATGATTATAAAATTCAGTTTTATATAAGTTAAATTTGTCATGTCACATGTACGATACACACTTCACCAATCTCATCTTTCTTGATTTCTGTTTCCCAATAATCATAATTTGTGAAGAGTACAAATTATGCGGCGTCTTATTACACGAGCCAGTTCAGACATTCTCAGCACCTTTTTCTGAAAATTTCTCAGTCTACATTCTTCCCTTACAGTTGGAAACTAAGTCTCAAACCTATAAAGAAGTCAAAAATATCTTATATCCCTACTAACTCTTGTGTCAGATGTCTGGAATTTAACAAAATATGTAATTTTGTTTGTATAATTAATGGATCGTCTTGCTATTTCGGTTGGGATAAAAGTTTTTGAGTGATACAATTTCTTTTGCGTTTACGCTTCAATGATTTATGCCACCGCCGCAACGATCTTCATTAAACATTCAGACTTGCGTACAAAAACAATAACAATTAATTATTGGCAAGTGAACAAATAAGCACAGTACGGAGATTCCTGCGTAATACAGGGTGTACACAAAAGAATGGCGCGGTTTCAAAAGTTAACAAGAAATTTATTTCTCACCTTACACGGGCACAACGTACACGGTCAGCAGCGGCAACTGCCCAAGTTTCTCATGCGTTAATCACAGTCCTTCAATGTGTGCAACCTGGGTCACACGACACACATCCCCACGCCAATCAAATTCATCCCAGACTCTGTGTAGCATGTCCGCTGTAATGATCTGCAGTGCCAACCCGTTCGCCGGATCCAACACCATGCGATTTCTTTCTTTGGGAGTTCGTTAAAGACAGCGTTTACGTACCACCATTGCCCATGTCCCTCAAGGAACTTCGTGATCGGATAACGCATGCAGTGCAGACCATTACAGCGGACATGCTACACCGAGTCTGGGATGAATTTGATTACCGTGTGGATGTGTGTCGTGTGACCCAGGGTGCACACATTGGAAGATTGTGATTAACGCATGAGAAACTTGGACAGTTGCCGCTGCTGACGGTGTAGGTTGTGCCCGTGTAAGGTGAGAAATAAATTTCTTGTTAACTTTTGAAACCGCACCATTCTTTTGTGTACACCCTGTATATGAACACAAACAAAGGAAATACAGAAGCCGATGGACCGACGCCTGAGGAGTCAAGGGTTCTCGGATATGACGCTGTATCTTTGGACGAGCAGCTCTTGACGTTTCTAAAAGCATCTTGACCCAGAAGATGAAGGCAACATGATCTTTCCAAAATTCGGACACTATTAGCCCAATAACATATCTCCATACGCCAGAAGGTTGCGTCTTCAGCAACACCACTGGGAGAAACTCCGATCTCTCTGATCGGTTTGTTTTCATTCAGCGGTCTGTCTCGACTATCAGGACATCTGATTTAAACTGTGGGGTTTCGAACGTAGTCCGACGGATCGTTAGAATATTACTGCTGTTTCCCAGTGCCACAAGTAAGACTAATTACGATGGTGTTACGTAATGATATCTTTGTTTTAAGCAATGCAAAATAATTTTCGAAATCATACGTCCTTTTAAATATTTAAAGCCTAGTTTTTACTGTATACACAAGCTGCTTCGATAATGAAAATTCTCATGTTTGGCTGCACAGTACATTTTTTGTTCTGAGTGATGTCCACGACACAGACTGCCTTCCTAAATATTATTTTACTGAAAGATCTCTGTAATGGCGAACGTGTATTTTGTTAGAAACGGAAAACTGTCACGTAAGCCCCTTACTTGGATGAACATCCCTTTCCTTCCCATGAGGTTGTGTTGGACATTATGTATGTAATATTACTATCGTACGTTTAGAATATCTTAAAGTTATAAAAACGACTAAGACGTCCAGGATTACGACATTTCCCAAAAAGTTACCTGTACGTTTACAAGCTGCCACTGTACAGAAATATTTTATTGTTAGTAAAATAATCTACCGCATCCCAGGACATCATAACGCGATCTATTTGATGCTTACAGACTTTATTATTATAAAAGCCCCAGATAATGAAAAGCGCGCGCGCGCGTGTGTGTGAGAGAGAGGGCGCGTGCGTGCGTGCGTGCGTGCGTGCGTGCGTGTGAGTTAGGTCACACAGTCATTCCCATAATCAAAATTTAAAAATAAGTAAGAATTATTCGTTATTACTTTCTTGAATTAAACTCACTTTTAAGTATCAGAAAAAACGTCAAAGTAAGCCGCTATAAAATTCCTTACGCATTTATGAAGTCTATAAAAGATGACTGAGAGAGATTAATCCCAGGCACCCGGAGCTACAAACTTTAATTCAAGAGGCATGACATAACATCCTTTCTTGTACAAATTCCATTATTTCAAAACGGTTTCCTTCCAGAAGCCCCAGGCAAAGAATTTATAACAGCCACGCCAAGCATGTTTCTGAGATCATGTAGCGGAATATTGAAGCTAGCTTCGATGCTTTCCTTTAAATAAGTGTTTTTCCAGAAATTAAACAGAAATCTGAAAGTACAGAGTTTAAGCTTAACAACTGAGTTGGGCGGAAGAAAGTGCCTCATAATAAAGTACACACTCTTCAAAACGTATACGAGAGCGGATACACTGGTAGAACGTCGCCTTTAATACTCAAATGCCTGCTGTAATTTAGGAACAAAATTACGGTAAATCAAAACAATAACTTCTACTGCCCCACATAGAAAAGAATTATGTTCTATCTTGTTTACTAAAAATACAAAAGCTTACTGAACTTTAATAAAACTGAATTCCATCACACACAAACTAGTAAAGAATTAAATGCATAGGTCTGTATCTTTGTTATAGGCATATATATATACCCACACACACACACACACACACACACACATACCTATATATTTAACACTTCGGGGGCCGCGGTGGCGCAGTTGGTTGAGGCACTGCGCTACAAACCGGCAGGTCGCGGGTTCGATTCCCGATGGTGTCATTGGATTTTTTTCATTGGCGTAATCGCACTATGGCCCTGGGGTCGACTCAGCCTCTAACAGAAATGAGTACCAGGAATATTTTCTGGGGGGGGGGGGGTAAAGGCGGCCGGTGCATACGGCTGACAACCTTACCACCTTCATGTGCCGATTGTCTAGAAATCTGGGGGCCTCGACCTTCTGGAACCCTGTGGGCCTGCTCAAGCAATGGGACTGCTTTTTATTTAACACTTCGTCTTATGAGACGTGAGGGCACGTGGTCATGTACAAGTGAACAGACGCTTTGGAGGATCTTGAAACGTCTGTAGACTTCCACCAGAACACACAGCGCCGTATCTCGCAGGACACCAAACTTTACACTCAAAGCCACCAGCACCTCACGCCACACCACATGGCGCATTCCTCACTTGATGCAGCCTATAACAGTCTTCAAAGTGAGTTTTAAAACTGTATTATACTTAAAGTAAGCCAAATTTCAACATATTTTAACCTCAGACAAGGGTTCGTTTTCTTTAAGTGGGAGGACTATATTCACAACAACTGTTGCTTCCTCAACGTACTCTTAAAATCAATATTGGAAATATACGTAGTGTAATGCATACATTTATTGCCAACTAACTGCACCAGCCAAAATATAGAACATTTTTACTCCGATGCGTCTCGGCTATTTAGAACAGCCATACTCATGGAATGTTATGTCACAAACATCAGGTGTTGAAACATACCGTCCTTGGTGAATGGTAACAGGCACATATAAACCAACGGACTTCGAGGGTCAATATGCCGTATTAACAAATAAAGGGTTAAAACTTATAATGAAGGATGTCTATATCAGTGGAGAATATGTACAGTTTTGCATCCAGACATCTACAGGCGGTACATTATTCTTCACACCCAGTTTAATGATAAATCTGGAAACTGGAGTTGAATTTAAATTTTAAAGTTTAAAAGATCATAAAACTTTTATATAATTGCGTGAAAATGTATAATATCAAGTCTGTAAATGTCCAAGACGCAAAAGCCATTATAAGGAAAATCTGCTGGAGAGAAATAGTAACTAAATTGAATATCTTAGATAAGACAATTAGTAGGCAATAAATGTATTACCGCTGGTCTAATGCATGGAAATTTATAATAGCAAGCACATACAGTGTTAATTTCAATCGTCTCCAAAGGCAAGTAATATTTTGACAATTAAATGCGTGTTCCATTTTTCTCTATTACGTCTCTTTTAAATATTGTCGCTCCGATGAACGACTTAAATATGACGTGGCACATGTGGGCAGAAATGCACACAGGTCCATGTAACTTTCTGCTTTTAGGCGGCTCATTCGCAAAATTGCGAAAAGCGGCTATTAGTTTCGTCATGTCTGTCCGTCTGTCTGCATGGAACAACTCAGCCCCCACTTGAAGGATTTTAATGAAATTTGGTATTTGAGGATTTTTCTAAAATTTGTCGAGAAATTTCAAGTTTAATTCAAATCCTACAAGAATAACGGAAACTTTACATGAAGACCTAAGTACATTTATGGTAATATCTCGCTGAATTATTCCTATAATCAGAAATGTTTCAGACAAATGTAGTAGAGAAAATCAAAACACAAATTTTATGTTCAATAACTTTTTCGCGAAAATCGTGCCGTTTATGTGATCATGTGGAAAAATACGGTACGTTCAGACAGGCCTCAGAGAACAATGTAATAAGGCGCGTGGCCTTTGCAGGCTGGATAACCACACACTAGGAATATGTAATAATTATTGCATTTCCACGGCAAAAAGGGTTACGCGAACGCGCACCAATGTTACGTTTATACCTACAATGCCTCACTTGTTCTATCTTCGTCAAAACTAAAGTAGCTCTGCATGATATGTTTCATAAAATTCCCCAATAATAAATCGTACGAAAATCCGTTCAAGCACTTCTTGACTTATTAAATGCACAGACGGATAGACCGAGTGATTTTAAAAGGCGCTTCAGAGAGAAGTGGAAACGCCTGAAAAGGAATAATATAAAGTCTTAATTTAAACGTCTAATCTCAGATACCTTATAAAGGATCCTACATCACAGAAAAAGAATAGAAGAACGAACCAAAACGTAACTAAACAGAAGCAACAGCTGATGGAAATCCAATTACTGAGGAGCACAGAGCCAGTCTCCCGATGTGCGGCATGACATAGCCAGCTGCAGCAGCAGCAGCAGTAGCGCAATATTAAAACAATTAATAATCGCACAGCGACGCCGACTAGCGCAAACGCCACAAGCATCCCACCATGCATAAAGACCATTAGAAGAGCTGCAGCAGCATCAAGTGACGTAACCCAATTACACTGTCACTTATTTGACCCAGCGAGCACTTCAGGTGATGAAGTGGCATTATATTGCACCGATCCTTCCACCTCTGAAGGGTTAGCGACACGTGAAATTACGTCTTTGTAATGCCTTTCACGCTGTGATCCATTTGGAATTTTGCCACACTTCTGCCTCTCTTCGCTCCCTTGTACTTGTTTCAATCCGGTTCACGAAATTGTAATTCCCAAATTTGGTATGTTGTGGTAAGATTTAACAATTAAACAAAAATATATTGCAATATTATAGGTTCTCACAGCGGTATTTACGTTTTACGTCTTCCGGGTTTTGACGCCATATGAATTGATATATATGCACTGACGTTTCAGAGAAACTTGCTGTCGCCATATTTGTGGTACCCCAAGTCCTAAGGTTTGTTACCTCCAGGCCCAGTGTAAGCAAAGTTCTGGGTCTACCTTGAAGATGGAGGCACAAAGCTCCTACGACACGTTAAGTATGAACAGGCCTATGTACCAATCAACACGGCATCATATCGCATACGACAGAGGAAACCACGGCCCACATATTCAGAGTAGTCCTAGTGTTGGTACCACCTCGAAGGTGAGGGCAGCAAAACTTGTCTGCAAGAGCGGAAACTCTGAGGTACATACGAGTCCATACGTCACATCCCAGAAGACGGCCGTCTAACACAACTAATAGTATTATGAATTTAAGTCATATGTTGCTGTTGTCTCGAGCGGAACTTTAGATTTCGTGGTTTTGCCAGACGTTTATTGCGTAGTTTCGACAGATTCGATAACGTGCTGATAAAAGCTAAAATATCTTAATCTGGCCCAACAAATATTACACTAACACACTTCGCAAAAGAAAATAAGAAAATTTTATATTTTTCATACCGTGCATTGTCGAAAACCAACTCACAACACTCAGTCCAATAAAATTCACTCTATTGTTTCCAGATATTTTATATTACAATGTCACGTTGAACACTGCTACATGTTTCGATCCCATATGGAATCATCAACAGTGAATCACATTAAAGTAACACTTCACAAAACTGAGCTCGCAATGCACGTATACAGTAAAAATCTAAAAAGGTATACAGTAAAAATCTAAAAAGGTAAACAGTTAAAATGTAGGCGTTTGTTATATCGATCCTGATAGAGTGTTTTGCAGACAGCCTACTTATTTAAGGAAAGATAAACCAGAACTTGTGAATACTTCTGTCATGAGACACTCAAAACAACAAGTTTTAAGTCCACTGATATTAAATAATAATTTTTTGATGATTTCATAGTGAAATCATAAGATTTACTCAGAGTTAAATTAGAAGTAGACCCTATTAAAATCGAGCATAAGACTGTGGAACACGGCACCCCCGTGGTAATGCAGAACACTACACTGTGAACTGCATACTGCGTCTGACACCACACTGTGTGCTAAACAGAACAGGTCCTCTCATTTAGTTCTGCCTTATCCTGTCGATGCCGTACTTGCCTAGGATACCACTGACAACGAAATAAAAGACAGTACGAAAATGTTAGATATTCCAGTTACCAACTGCCTTTGCCGGGATCATTACAATATGGCCAGGCTGTACATTCTGTGTTGCACTGCCCTGGGCAGCCAAGCCCTCACACGGGTAATTTAGCTTACATGGAAAAGAAATATTATTCTCCGAGGAACGCTTTCAGTCCATACGTGATTCTCTTGTAAATTTACTCCACCCAATGCCCACACTACATTTCAGTAATTCTTAATTTACAGTCAACCTCACCCACAGGACTAATAAAACTAATACCTGTCTAAAACAAGAAATTTATTAAGCAGCTGCAGCTGACTAAACGTTACTGTTGGATGGCTCTGTCGTTGTTTATTTAATAACGCGTTATTAACTGACATGATTAGAATTAAGAAGGTAGAGGGGGTCACTAAAGGGAGACCTGAGGGAAGTCGACCACTTGGGAGACCCAGGCGTAGATGGGAGGATAATATTAAAATGGATCTTCAAGAAGTGGGATGGGGCAGGGACTGGATTGAGCTGGCTCAGGATAGGGACAGGTGGCGGGCTCTTGTGAATGCGGTAATGAACTTCCGGGTTCCATAAAATGCGGGGAATCTCTTGACTAGCTGACAAACTGTTAGCTTCCCAAGAAGGCCTCTGCTCCATGGAGTTAGTTAGTTAGTTAGTTAGTTAGTTAGTTAGTTAGTTAGTTAGTTAGTTAGTTAGAGGGGTCACTAAAATGGTTAGCATTCCTGCTTCGTGTTCTGGGGGCAGTGAGTTCGATTTTCGGCTCGGAGGTCGTCTACTCGACTCAGGTTTCTCGTGATATTCCTCGCTTCCCCCGGCGAGGTGACGGGACAGTATAACATCCAGGCCAAAACGTTTCTCTTCACACTCTGCTTAATCATACAAAACATAATCCCACTACACAATACATAAGCATCGTTAAGAATACGTTTGGACTTCGTATAAAAGCCGAAACATGTAGCTACTTATTGTAAACGGAAGGGATTTATTATCCAATAAAGTTGTGTCGAATTAATCAGAAAAGGATCCTTGGTTTCACATTATAAAGCACAGCGGGATGCCACACACTCGAAATAAACGTCGTTCTTAAGTGAAAGATATGAAACATCCAGTAAGTTCAGATTATGAGAAAAAAAGGTGAACTTTTATGTTTTTCACGCCGTGCGTATTCTTATAATTGAACCATAAACCAAATTCTGCACTTTATATCATACACTCAGAAGCAAGTATATAACTCCTACATGTTTCGGCGCCGGGGTGCCATCATCAGGGAGTTATTCAGAAAAATACAGCTCAAGGCCTACAGCTAATCTAGGTATTAACTTTCGTATTTCAGAATTTTAATATTTTAATAATTTTAAGAAGTGACACACAGTACCTAGATTAGCTGTTGCCCTTACACTCCTTTGTTCTGAATAGCTGCCTGGTGATGGCACCCCGGTGCCGAAACATGTAGGAGTTACATACTTGCTTCTGAGTGTATGTTATAAAGTGCATAAGTTAGTTGATGTATCAATTAGAGGGCAAACTTGATAAATACATTACATTTCAGTACTGACACAGCAGCATCTTCCAAGATACTCTACTGGCGTTGCCTTAGAGTTACTAAGAAAAGCCATCAAGAACCGTGCTAATAAAAATCTGTGCAATTGCGGAAATTCAATCCAGGCACATGCAGGTTACAAGTTCAGACTAGCAGAAATTTTTCATGGTGATCAATACCACCCTCTATTACATCTGACTAAGCGCTGAGATTCGAACCAGGTACACCCTGAATGAGACTCAGGTGTCTTTTGTTTACAGCCCTTCTAAACAGGTGTTTTTTGTGCACTTTACCAAATACATCGAGAGGGCAAGACAGTTTCTATTTTGGTGGGACCCTTATACCAATAGCTAAGGATATGAAGTCTAAACGTATTTCTCGTCACACTTCACTTCCTGGGAAACCTGAACGTCTGCTTCCTTTAGATAGAGCGCCGAGGTCTACTGAGTGACTGCGAACAAGAGATAACGAGAGCAATGTAACGTCTGCGGGAACACTGGTAGCGTTCCAAAAATCACAGACGGCTTTTAGCCTGGTTTCGTCTATTGTCATACGGTCATACACATGAACGATCCTTTCCTGTAGACAAATTCTAAAAGTTTTGACGATGGTGTATAATATTGTGTGGCGATAGTTTTATGGACTTTATCCATCGTCCGAACAGTAAAATATTAAAAATTGAAAACTAAAATCAGGACATTTCGGAAGCTGACTCTGCTTCCGTCCTCAGGTGAATGGAGGGGGAGAAAATAAGAACACCTATTCAGTTGGGCCCCTTAGACAGATCTAGCCTCGGAACCAGCTTCCGAAACGTCGTGATTTTAATTTTTAATATTTTACTCTTCGGACGAAAGATAAAGTCTATAAAACCATCACCACACAAGATTCTTTCGTCTGATTGTTTGTAAAAGCTGGAGCAAGATTAATGAAACTCGTGTCACTGTAGATAAATTTCTTGGCACTTTTACAACGTCTCTCCTTCCCTACGCGTTATTACATAAACGTTGTAGATAGGGCTCTAAACCCGGATACCCTTACGCCTTAAAACCGGTTACAGTACACAGGATAAAGATTCCAGGGTCCCGCTCTGGTATCAAAATATTATGTGCACGCTACGAGAAAGTGTGTGTTGCATATGAGCGGATGGGAGGGTGAATATATGCACGTGCCTTACATTCTTAACCGAACAGAATTCCTGTCTCACAGTCATAACTTATATCTGATATTTTTCCGCCATTGAAAATGTAATTCTCTTGATATTTTCGGAATAAGACGTAACGTTAAGTGACTCGCGCCCCGCCTATCTACCGCTGATGAATTCTCGAGCTGCCCACATAGCACGTGGTTGGTAAAATATGTGGGACAAAGCAGGCTGCCCCTACACACTAAGAGGCAGTTCCTTACAGATGCAGAAGCAGTGATAGACTTGTACCTCAAAAACAAAGCTAAGTGAAACTTAAGGTTCATTTTTATTCGATTTCACTTTTCATCACGCTGCGTAACATCCAAGAAGAGCGAAATTTCCATTATGAACTATCAAATAGCCGAAAATGAGTTGAAAGTTACGTAAGATCAAACGCGCCTTTCAAGGCAATATCCCAGCGTTTGTTCATGGGGATATAAAGAAAGCATATCACCCGTTCGTAAAATGAAACTATGACGTATATAAAATTAAGCACGAGCAACTGATACGATTCTTACATAATTCAGATTCTGTCCATAATTAATTTTAGAATAATCCTCTACAAAATTCTGCGAAACACTGAGAAAGGTTTCTTTCATTTGCACCGAAATTACAGTTGAACTCGTTTATAACGTCATGAAAGGGACTGAATATTTTATGTCGTTATAAACAAGTGTCGTTATAACCGAGGAGTATGATGTGATGGTTAACTGTGATTCATTAATTCGTACCACGGAAAATCTGACTCTACGTGTATATGTGATTTGTCGTATAAACCGACGTCGCTCTAAGCGGTTTCGACTGTATATGAAATAGTGTAAATGGAAAATTGTGAATTTTGTATTGGCTGATCAGGCAGATTGCCTGGAGTGTATGTGGCATAACATTTGCGGGCACTGTTAAAATCACAAGGTTATTCGGTGTATGCCAGCGTATTTTATATGTCTGTATGGAATTCGGTGACCTAATATTCTCGCTTTGGCTTACAGGATATAGAAATCCTGATATTACTTTGTACGAATCTGTAACTTGGACATTGCTATGGTACTGGTGTAAATGGCGCAATTAATATTTTAAAATCAGCCTCAATTGTTACATTAGACTGTAAATAACAATGGAATACAAATTAATTCCCGAGATTCGGATTTGTGTAAGGTCTGTGTGTTTATTGTAATGTATGACAAACAGGGCTGTTGTAAATCATTCTTTAAAGAAAAAGGACGATTGCTTATTTCTGAAATGAGATGTGACCGCATATAATTTGGTACATACATACCAGAGTTTGAGGAATTTTCTTACCTGTCTACCAATATACACGGCGTCAAATCTCAGAAGAATCAGTCGTTAGAGCCATAGTCGTGAAAAACTAAATCTCATTAAACAACATATTTTGCAGTGCTTACTAACTGACTGACTGACTGACTGACTAACTAACTAACTAACTAACTAACTAACTAACTAACTAACTAACTAACTAACTAACTAACTAACTAACTAACTAACTACATGGAGCAGAGGCTTTCTTAAGAAGCTAACAGTTTCTCAGCTAGTCAAGAAATTCCCCGCATTTTATGGAACCCGGAGGTTCATTACCGCATTCACAAGAACCTGCCACCTGTCCCTATCCTGAGCCAGCTCAATCCAGTGCATGCCCCATCCCAGTTCTTGAAGATCCATTTTAATATTATCCTCCCATCTACGCCTGGGTCTCCCAAGTGGTCGCCTTCCCTCAGGTCTCCCCACCAAAATCCTGTATGCACCGCTTTTCTCCCCCGTACGTGCTACATGCCCCGTCCATCTCATTCTTCTCGATTTGATTGCCCCAGTAATATTTGGTGATGAGTACAGGTCATTAAGTTCCTTGCAATGTTTACACGCAGCTTAAAATTAACATGCATTCAGGTCTGTTTAGTACAGGGTACCAAACAGGAATTATGGGACAGGCACAATTTCATCGCATCGAAAAAGAGGGAAGAATTTCAATGTTATTGTTTCTTAGGATTTGACGCCGTGCAGTCTGGTAGATGTGTACCGATGTTTTCAGAAATAATCTACCCCTCTCATCAGTGTGTATTATGATGGAGGAGGCATATTCTTCTGGAATGTTGATAAAAATTTGCCAGGCAACACGGTGCATAACCTAGAAGGCAGTAATCTTCAAAGTTACTCCCATAGGAACTTTAAATCTCGCGAAGTAAAAGACTTGGTGCATGACTAAATAAACAAAGGAAGAGAGACACGTAGATTGGTAGTTCATAGCCCTACGGCTTTTCGTGGAAAGCGGAATATCGGAAAAAGAGGAGAAAGCAGGAGGAAGAAATACGAAAAGTAAGACACAAAAATAGCACGGAGATATCACTGATGTGTATTTGGAATTCTTCCATCGTCGCTGATTACACAAACACGACGTTTCGACAGCAGACTTCTTTCGTCTTGAGGTGCACTTGAAGACGAAAGCAGTCTGCTCTCGAAACGTCGTGTTTGTGTAATCAGCGACGATCGAAGACGTCCAAATGCACATCAGGGATATCTCACATGTTACACCACTGTCTAAGAATTATAGCGTACGGTTAAATAGCAGAGACTCGAACCACTTGAAAACTTCAGCCTTGGTAGTGATCTGACTTTCCACATATCGTGTTAAGCTGGCGCCCTTTAAAAGAAACACTGCTTCCAAAATGACCATTAACCTTTTAAAGCCTAGCGGTAACTTTAAGTACCACCAGGTTTAACATTAAAAAATTCTACGTGGTGCCCACATTGCGTTTATGTGTTTTG
This sequence comes from Coptotermes formosanus, assembly GCA_013340265.1. Taxonomy (NCBI): domain Eukaryota; kingdom Metazoa; phylum Arthropoda; class Insecta; order Blattodea; family Rhinotermitidae; genus Coptotermes; species Coptotermes formosanus. The sequence continues at coordinate 184,999 of BLKM01009049.1, read as the reverse complement.
TACGGATCTCAGAACAAACAGCAACTTTTGCCTTATAAAACATCAAGAGACTGGTTTTTATAACCGAAATGGACAGTGTTTACAGCGCGGTACGCACTGAGTCGTTATATAAAACAGATACGCTTCGCCTTTAAATGGTTAATGCTCACGGTAAGAACAATGAAACAAACACAATTAACTCTTCGCAAACGTCCATCAAGAAAGCCCACTGTATATAGCAGTGCAGCCAGTCAGTAGCTTGTTCCTAATCAGGGGTGCACCCAGAATTTTTCATTTGTGGGGGAGGGGGCCTAACCCTGAGGGTCTATACAATATATGTTTGATTTCAAAATTATGTTACAAAAATCATGTTGTAAGCACAACATAACATTGTCTGCGACTGCTTTTATATACATGCGAATATAACTACATGTTCCATGACTCAATCACAGTGTCTTATCTTCTTGTTTCTTTAATTTTATTAATTTATTTTTCAAAATTCTAATGTACTAATCATCAGCCGATTTCAGTGGCTGGTTTTGTCTGAAGGGGAAATCATGTTAACATTTGGTATCATAATATCTACAAAATATGTGTTTTTTTTTTAAATTTCGGTTTTGGGAAGTTTCGGGGCTGCAACCCTGCAGCCCCCCTTGGATGCGACTCTGCCCCTAAATGTTTGTGATAAAGTCAGGTAGCCTACAAAACGACACTTTTGTTCTTGTGAGACCTCGCATTATAGAAACCCGCTAATAAAAGATACGGTCAGGTCAGAAAAAAAAATGTGACCCGTCATCCAACCGTATATCTTCACACCGGTCGCTGAAATCGCGCAATAGCCAACACGCGTATGCGAAAGTTCGCGTCATACAAACAGAATTCACCCATCCCTCAATCATATTATAGCCAGTTTGCAGCAACGAAACACGCGCAATAGCAGAACTGGCAGTTAAATAAAACTACGCCTGTTTTCGTATTTAGATTACTCCGCCACGTAAGGACGGCACCGAAGATGCATAAGAGCAACATCGAACTGCAAACGCCTATCCAGAGTAAAGCAGCAATGCTGAGCATTCATAAATGGGAAGGGTGATTAGAGGCAAGTAAGCAAACTTGTCATCGTAAAAACTCAGCACCGGCAGAATGCTGTCACGTTAAAGTACCATCACGTTCTGTGAAAGCTTTACTCATTAGTGGCCGATTGAGACGGTAACAGCGAATTCTGCCTCAAACTCTGTACATCTTTACTCTGAAACGGAAAATCACCGACTTTACAAGACATTTTTAAGGTGTGATATCATCAGCTACTGAAGTGCATGATTATACATCATTACGAAGCCGCAATATTCTGTTTCCAACATCAGCATGTTTTTTTTAGTGTTGAAGGGCCCCGCAGCAGACGCTACGGACGCACTGCAGCCATGAGGCTTATTGTACAACCCTATGATGAAGATGAAGATTATTATTATTATTATTATTATTATTATTTGTCCTTTTCCTAGTAATGGAGCACGGGTGGAATGAAATTGACAGGGGAAAACCGAAGAACTCGGGGAAAAACCTGCCCCAGTGCCACTTCGTCCACCAAAAATCCCACATGGACTGACCCGGGATCGAAACCCGGCTTCCGCCGTGGGAGGCCGGCGACTAACCGCCTGAGCCACGGCACGGCCAACATCAGCATGTTATTCATAAACGGATGGGGATTCAAACACTGTACTTCCCTCAGCAGATGGTAGAATGGATTTATAGACGAGGAATATATAGAGGGTTCTTTGGTCGGCTTCGAAAATATTACACAATACACGCTACAAATTGCATAATAATGTACAACTTGTTTTTCTACGGAGCAACAGCCCCTAGCGGGCAAGGGCCCCCTCATTATCGAGGCTTTATCATCACACTCAGACATGCACACCCGGTAGGACTCCTCTGGACGAGTGATCAGCCCAACTCAGAGACCTGTACCTGTCGACACGTAACACTCACAAGAGACAGACATCCATGCCGCCGGCGGGATTCGAATTCGCAATACCAACAAGCGAGCAGCTGTAGACCCACGCCTTAGACTGCGCGGCCGATGGCATGGCCCTCAACGCTCTGTAGTAGAACAAAATGAAATGCCTCGTAGACAGCACAAAATAGGCCCATATAAAATTATTTCAAATTTGGAGCCACATTTCGTTTAAAACTGTGACAATAAAAACTCTTAGGTTTCCTGATCCTTGCTGCATATACTTGCCCGCTACGACGGCGCCGGCCATTGACTGATAGTGGCAAACAATGTTACTTCTATAATAACGGGGGAAATGATAAAGTCTTCGACGTGTTTCCTATATGAGAATTTCACATAAACAACACATGTTTTTCAAGTGTTTTCACTTACTCGCGAAAAGTGCCTATTAGCTTCGTCACGTCCGTCCGTCTGCACGTATCAGCTCGGCTATCACTGGGTGGATTTTCATGATATCTGATGCTGGAGATTTTTATGAAAATCTGTTGAGAAAATCTAAATTTGGTTAAGATCAGACAAAAATATAGGAGACTTTACACAAAGACTTAAGTCGCCATAGAAAGTGTTGACAGTAAGGTGTAAAGGACAGTGGAAGGGGGCACTATTTATGTAGCCTACTACAAAGATTTTCCGCTCCCGCGCCACAATAATGCGAGGGGGAGGGTTGACGTACACAACAATATGTTAAGTAACATCAATTATGTAAAAATACACAGAAGGCATTGTTGTGTTTCCGCGGGAACAATGGTCAGCGATCACACCACAATGTGACGATATACTTATATTGAAGACCTTTTTTCGTCCTTCATTAACTGTGACAGAATCGCTTTATGGAAGTCTCTCGTTAAAAGAACATAAATGACAACATTATTTATATACCTAAACATGTGACAAATTTAAGGCAGGTCCTTATAAACATTACCAAACTTCAAAAGGATACAAACAAAAATTATTTTAGTGGATACGTGAATAAACACACCAGTATTCTTCCTTAAATTTGCCTACTCAAGGTGAAGCAGGTAAAGCAACCCCATTACATGCCTGGACAGGCTCTGAGGGCTCCAGGAGGTTGAGGCTCCCAGAATTCCAGACAGTCGGCACATGAAGGTGGTAAGGTTGTAAGCCGTACCCACCGGCCGCCTTTACTCCCCAGGAAATATTCATTTCTGTTAGAGGCTGAATCGACCCCAAGGCCATAGTGCGACCCGAAGGATTATGTCAACGAAAAATTCCAATGACACCATCGGGAATCGAACCCGCGACCTTCCGGCTTATAGCGCAGTGTCTCAACCAACTGCGCCACCTGGTGCGCCACCCCAGTGAAGGTACAAGTACTAAAGCAAGATGCTTTAGACAAGGTCTGGCGCTACGTAGTACAGTAAAAACCATGTCGGGCGAAAATTTGTTTCTAAACGTAACAAATAAGAAGAAAGTACTGTGCAGAGAAGCAGAATACTGCAAAATTAGAAAAAAAAATTACGGTTTCATAGTCAAAACACAGGGTAGGTGACTCGATAAAGGGAAATAAATGCGTACAAACTTTAGCAGGCAAAATCCTTGACGCCTTCACGTAGAAAACAGATAAGATGATCAATCATGCTACCCTCGATTGTACTTGAATTAAAATTCCGATTCGGCCCTTTTTCAAAATTATTTCACAAATTGAAAAATTTCTTCACTCTAACACCTAACTCCAAAATTCCATACAGAATTTATTAAAGGGTGAGCTCTCTTTTTTTGTGGGAAGGACTGCAAGATCTAAAATTGTTTCTTTTTAATCTATATAGAAGAAGACTTCGAAATAATATAATTTGCGTACAAATGATACATAGTTATTTAAATTATTCCGTGTTAAGCAAAAGGACCGCTGAAACACAAAAATTTATGTTGGATAACCGATTTGATTTGTTTTGAATTCTTACATTCCGATGCAAAATTACCAAAACTTTTGACCACCTATGTTTATAGTTCCATGCAAAAGTTGCTTATTCGATTACCTTACACCGATGTGTCAATTTCTGATTTTTGCAGTGTCGAAATTGGTATAGTACAAGTATGATAAACTACGAGGGACGATGGAGATATCCGTTGTGTGCTTTATGTGGTGTGTTGGTATCCGGATAGACACAAAAAAAAGCCTAGCGTTATCACGCTAACCTCCGGTTCATGTTAAACAAGTGTCTCCGCGGAACTGAACCCGGATCCTGCCACATAAGAGTAAGAAACTTGCAGCTGCGTATCGTGTCGAAATACTTAATACCAAGGTCCTAGTCTCCTGGGATGTTATGCCGCGTCGACTGAGAAATAGTTACCATTCCAGGGTCAAGTTGTCCAAGAAAAGTATGGACTCTTTGACCCGAAGAAGCAGGCAACACACTAATCCGAAACGTCGGTTATTATTTACCAGTCGACGGGACGTAGCACTACAGAAAACCTGAAACTTCACCAACATTTCCGTGAGAACCTGAAGTCTCACAAATTAACGTGTCATATATCCCTGATATGGCCGATCCCAATGGCCGCGCAGTATAAGGCGAAGTCTGCGGCGGAGTGCTTGCTGGGATCGTGGGTTCGAATCCCACTGGACGCATGGATGTTTGTCTCTTGTACAAGTAAAGAGTTAATAGCTGGAAGCACAATTCAGTTACTGCTGAATGCCTGTCAAGAAAATTTATTTGAAAACAGCTGCAGTATATATGTGAGCTTATATTTTAATGAAAAAAACTGAAGCACTTTTCCTTTTTTTTAAGATAACTACAGTGTTAATTGTCAGACAAAAATTTCCGCAATATTTTGAGGGATATTTGAAAATTTTCGCGGTATTTAAAAATTCTAATTTATTTATCTGGGATCGTGGGTTCGAATCCCACCGCGGGCATGGATGTTTGTCTTATACAGTGTTTGTTTTGTCAGGTAGAGGTCTCTGCGACGGGCCGATCCCTCGTCCAGAGGAGTCCTACCGACTGTGGTGTGTGTTTGAGTGTGATCAAATGAAAACAAAAACCCTCTACACCTGCTGTGAACAAGTAGGTAGAAGAGGGAAGGACTACGATATCCCTGATATAACATATTAATATACAGCGGAACCCGGTTATAACGACATCGGCTTATACGACACCTCGCATATAGCATCAGATGTTCTGTGGTACCAATTAATTCCTCACTGTTAACAACAATATAATATTCAGTTATAACAACACTCGTTTATAACGACATAAAATATTCAGTCCCTTTCATAAGCGAGTTCAACTGTACATGATTGAATTCAGTTATTTTTCGGGCCTAATGTAAACCATGAAGGATGGGGTTAAACAGTAGGTCATCGCGACATTTCCCAGCACCGTAGAACTGAAATCCTAAAAACTGTGTGGGAGGAACTTGACGAAGTCCGCTGCTGGTGTTGTCTCTGCTGGTCTCATTGATTGCTGACCCCCACAACACGACAAACCCGCTTTGCACTTTGATGTGGCTGTTTTTTGCTCGATGGTCCCACATACCCGCGCGCCCTCCCAGTTCCTACACAAACAGAACCTTCTACTTACATAGACGTTTAAATTAAAGCCCAGAGGCCGAGACAATTATTCCTTCTTTGTCTTTCTAAAACATCCTGCCTGTCCTGAAATAAGAATGTACAGAACAAAATATAACAAAATATTACTGTGTTTGTTGCATATAAGGCAACTTTCACATAAGTGAATCATAATAAGAATGGTTTCACTCTACTTATATCACTTGCACCGCAGTATGGATATTTTTGCCATTGTACAAAAAAAAAGTTTTCTTATACAGAGTAAGCTAACTTTGTGTTCCTGTGCAAGAAACGTGGGTAATTCCCATACACAAAAAAGTTACGTGGCATACGTGACACGTCACCCATGCCAGTGGGGGTTACTTCCAAAAGTTATTGTAAAAGTTAGGTACTGTACATTCACTGTTACTTCCATTCTAACCTATATCCTACTTCCGACAGCTGCACAGGCACTTTTGCACACCCTGTACAATAGTTTATTTCACACCCTTCATCAGCCTTGTTCATTAAACACATTTTCGACACTGAGACACTGCGTAGAAGGGTTTGAGGTACACAAACGCGGAAGCTTATAGACACTTTCAATAGCTTAATATACACACACATTTTTTGGACACCAAACATTTGCATTTGCTACCACCTTCCGCGGCGGTTGAGTGAGGAAACGCCCATGTTTACCGGCGTATATTCAAAATTTTCAGCTTTCAGCATATCCCCGGTATATTTAATTACTTTCAATCGCGTACAGCCAAAATCGCGCTCAGCAACACCGAACTGGGCGACAGTTTATTCTATTGGTAAGTCCTAGTATTGGCCGTGCCGTGGCTCAGGCGGTTAGTCGCCGGCCTCCCACCGCAGAGGCCCGGGTTCGATCCCGCATCGGTCCATGTGGGATTTTTGGTGGACAAAGTGGCACTGGGACAGGTTTTTCCCCGAGTTCTTCGGTTTTTCCCTGTCAATTTCACTCCACCGGTGCTCCATTACTAGGAAAAGGACAAATAATAATCATCATCTTCATCTTCATAGGGTCGCACAATAAGCTTCATGGCTGCAGTGCGTCCGTAGCGTCTGCTGCGGGGCCCTTCACCGCTTAAAAAAAAAGTCCTAGTATTAATCTAGACGACACTGAGTTAGCGCATTCTGTTCTCAGGAATGAAGTTCTAACGACTGTGTGATCCCAGCCAGCACCATTACATCTGCAGATGAGGAATTCCGAAGTAGCTGCTTTATTTGAGCCTAACCATAATGTGAAAAGTGGCACGACTGACACTACGGAATTCAGGTTCATTTCAGTTTTGGACACTGATTTCATTTGGGTCATCAGTTTATAATCGAGAAGGACGCGTGCAGTTGGCTCGAGTTTGAATCAATTAATTATTCTTCTAATGATTACATCAATCAACTCATACACTGGAAAAAAATATATTCGTAGCTATATAAAACACCCTACATGTTTCAGCACCGGGATGCCACCATCAAGGGGCGGTACAATATAAAGGAATGTCGATCCAACACACCAGTCTAGCTATTATGTCGCCTTTACAGGAGTAATGAAAATGTTAAAACATTAAATTTCTAAATTACATAAAGTTAATAACGGTTGAAAGAAGATGCACGGTATGAATAAAGCAAAAAATATCATTTAATGCAGGGCTGTGGCGTCGGAGTCGGAAGGAATTTTTAGGTGGAGTCGGAGTCGGTAAAAATGTACCGACTCCGACTCCGACCTCAGTCTAAAATCTTAACTAGATGCTCCAAACCCAGAGCCCTGATAGCTGCAGTAACCATTAGACTTATACTTAAATATAGGTTATAAATCTAAAAAGCAGCCTGATGATTCACGCGGTGGTGATGAAGTGTCTTATAGGTTTACCGTTATTAATACATATTCAGCTTTTATGAAGGAGTCGGAGTTGGAGTTTTAAAAATCGAGGAGTCGGAGTTGGAGTCGGAGCTTTTGTGTACCGACTCCACAGCCCTGCTTTAATGTCCAACGTTTTCAGAGTGCAGGTGGTGCTATATTGCGACATCACATCATCATCGCCTCTTCTTTCTTTCTTTCTTTCTTTCTTTCTTTCTTTCTTTCTTTCTTTCTTTCTTTCTTTCTTTCTTTCTTTCTTCACTTGCACAAGGAGAGCAATAAAAATACTTGCTACAGTGAAAAAGGAACACATTTTTGAATACCGATACACAAAACACGGGCACTAAAACTTCAGTGTGAACAAACACAAAACATTTCAGTGTTCAACACACATCTTGTGCTTCAGAGAGGCGCGTTTGGATCTCAAGGTGGCTGAAGTGGGAGCAGGAAGGCACCAGCTTGGCTGGCCGGCCTCGGGATCCCCTTAAGGCGGGGTATCATGTAAACACGTACATGAATCTGATACAGCCTGAAATATTTGTCGAGTGTTGGCAGGGACCATCCAATGTAGTCACTTCAAATAGATATTCCGCTTCCCCTGTCTGCATTTTGCCGGCGCGCCACCCACACAAATATGCGCATTGCCTTTAGAGCAGGAGCGGCACAAATATGAGCTTTAGATCTACGCGATGTGTATTTTGCTATCGAACGAACACTTTAGGAACTGCAATGGAAATTGTGGGAAGTTTACAGTTGCTTTGAAGCATATCCAGTGTTCCGTTCTGTTCTCACTAGAAGCCACAAAACCAGACATAGGGCTTCAGCAATTTATTCATTACACTGTCACGGAGCAAAATACATTTCAACAGTGTGAAATGTTCTCCTAAAATTTTAAGATCTAGCGAATAGTTAGGGGTGAAGCTTTTTTTTTTAATTTCTTGAAGTCTTCGAGAAAATAAACAACTCATACACACAAATATTTTTCGAAAATATCATCTAGGCCGCAGTCATATTAGGATGGTCAATGTTCTTCCTTATCATTGTCTGTTCCACGAGATTATTGAAAAAGGTACATAGAAGGAAACAAAAACTTCCCTAATCTCACACCTGATAATTTTCATAACATATAACAAGCGATAAAACCGTGCTAAAGACTTAAGTAAGGGCATATTTCAAAAGAAAAGAAAAATGCGACAAAATTGTATACCTGAGATGTCATAAACACTGGAAAGACAGCGAAGAGCGTAAAACCTTGTACCTCAAAGCTGTCGTCATGGCACACATCTTTACGCATTCGAAATGAAATTTGTTAAATTTCGATTCTAACCTTATGAAAAGCATTAATTTATACAGCGTCGACACGGACTGAATTGCAGTTTGTAAAACACCTTTAACCCTTTAAAGAGGAAGCGTATCTGTTTTATATAAGGACTCAGTGCGTACCGCGCTGTAAACACTCTCCACTTCGGTTATGAAAACCAGTCTCTTAATGTTTCATAAGGCAAAAGTTGCTGTTTGTTCTGAGATCCGTACAAAACACATAAACGCAACGTGGGCACCACGTAGAATTTTTTAATGTTAAACCTGGTGGTATGTAAAGTTACCGCTAGGCTTCAAAAGGTTAATGTACTATACATCTACAAGAGAATAGTAGATACTGTAAAGTGATTTCATATTAGGTGTATGAACTGACAGTGACATGTCCCCCACCACCCACCGGCTCCCCTTTGTGTATTCATGTTACACGCTTCCTTCAAAACGCGTAAAATGCCTCACTAACATTTAAAAAAAGAGCATATACCCGGATGTATATTTAGGACCCGTGAAGAACAGGTGAGTGTACTTACACATTCTTTGAAACTTCAAAGACTAAAGCCTTCATATTGGAGGGATTTATTTATTTTGTTCTATAAATACTGTTATACACACACCACCTGTTAAACATGACACATTCCTTGGAGCTTTTTTAAAAAACTATTTTCAGTGAGTCTAAAGCTCTTATTAAAATTCGTCGAGGCATTTAAATACGGAAGACGACTAGGCTAGACACAGTGATGTTTGTGGTGTGAGTTTTATTTACTCGTGTTCTGAAAGTTCTCCTACACCTGGCAAAATACCAACAGACACAAATCTGTTCATGACATAACAGTGGGCTAGAGTGGAGCAAAAATTAATTGTCATCGTCTAATTATTAATGGCTTTGAGTCATCGGGGAAATAAAGAGATGTGACTGTGGAAAAATGAAGCAAGTGTTCTTCACATCATAAAGTTCGACACATTGATTGCAAGAATTTTGAATGTGCAAAATCGATTGGGAATTCACGGCCTAAAATACTATGTTATAATACGTTATATGTCACGTTGAGGTACTACGTTACACTACGTTAGATGTCACGTTGAGATACTGTGTTACACTACTTTAGATATGTCGTTGAGATACTGTGTTACACTACGTTAGATGTCACGCTGAGGTACTGTGTTACACTGTATTAGATGTCACGTTGAGATAATGTGTCATACTACGTTTTATGTCAAGCTGAGGTACTGCGTTACACTACGTTTGATGTCACGTTGAGATACTGCGTTACACTACTTTAGATATGTAGTTGAGATACTGTGTTACACTACGTTAGATGTCACGCTGAGCTACTGTGTTAGATGTCACGTTGAGATAATGTGTCATACTACGTTTTATGTCAAGCTGAGGTACTGTGTTACACTACTTTAGATATGTCGTTGAGATAGTGTGTTACACTACGTTAGATGTCATGCTGAGGTACTGTGTTAGATGTCACGTCGAGATAATGTGTCATACTACGTTTTATGTCAAGCTGAGGTACTGTGTTACACTACGTTAGATATCACGTTGACATACTGTGTTACACTACGTTTTATATCACGTTGAGATAGTGGGTTATACTACGTCAGATGTCATGTTGGTTACACTACTTTAGATATGTCGTTGAGATACTGTGTTACACTAAGTTATATGTCACGTTGAGGTACTGCGTTACACTACGTTAGACGTCACGCTGAGATACTGTGTTACACTATGTTTTATGCCACGTTGAGATACTGTGTTATACTACGTTTTATGTCACGTTGAGATACTGTGTTACACTACGTTTTGTCACGTTGAGGTACTGTGTTACACTACGTTTTGTCACGTTGAGATATTGTGTTCTACTATGTTTTATGTCACGTTGAGATATTGTGTTATACTATGTTTTATGTCACGTTGAGGCACTGTGTTACACTATGTTAGATGTCACGTTGAGATACTGTGTTATACCACGTTAGATACAACGTTGAGATACTGTACACCTCCGGATATCTTAATTGAAAGACAACACAAGCCTGTAGCGCCTACTACAGAAATGACATTAGGGTGATAATATCAAGAAGAATGAGTTGGGTGGAGCACGTATCACACATGGGATACCAGAAATATTATTAGGGTGCCAAGATCAGGGGAGTACGCTGAACAAGGGGCACACATAAAGCAGCCCAGAGGTATTATCATGGTGACAAACTCAATGAGAATTAGCTAGGCAGTACATGTAGCACACATGTGGGAGGAACGACAAATTAACGTACAATTTTAGTTGGAAAATCTGAAGGAAGACAACTACTTTGGAGACCTAGGCATAGCTGCATCTTAGACAGAGGGTGTGTGATGCTGCAGAATGGATTACCTGATGAAAGCAGAGACAGGTGGTGGGCTCTTGCAAGCATGGTAATAAATATTTTCTCAAGAAGGGTTCTCCTTCATGGAATTGATTACTTTAAATTCGATAGCTGTTTTGAGAGACTCGCTTGCAATGCAGACACGCTCTTCTTCACATCATAGGTTGTGTGTCAGTGAATAAATGATTGTTACTAAACAAGGTTTTAAATTTGTGGATGTACAAAAACCAAGTTATTTATGTTCAGGAATCGACAGTGTATAAACCTCGACTCGTAAATACTTTGTTGAAAAACTCCTACTGAAAGTTTACTGAGTGGCTGCTTAATTAAGATAAAATTATATTATCTTAATCACTTCGAAGCAAAAAGTGCTGGAACCGATTTGCACCTATTCGATAAACCCTGTAGCAACAAACTGAAAACAGGTGAAATTCTCGCACTACCTGCTGATTCCTTGAAGAGAAATATATAACACAGTAGGAAATGAAGTAGAAATTAAAAGAAGCTTCTTCGTTTGTGGAGAGTCGGATATTAAAGAATGACAAATTTGGACAAGTAACCTGGTAGTTACAAATAGAATTGTAGCATCATGCTCTTGGCTGGAGGTACTGTGAAAAACAGCGAGGAATCCTCATAATCATGACCTCTATTCCCACCTACAGGCAACCTACACCCTTTGGAATCATCTTTGGGTCCTGAACAGCACACTTTCCTGGTGACACAATCTGGCCCTTAAGATGCTGAGAAAAGAGAAATGTCATCTTTATCAAGTGGCAAGCAGCGGTCCCTCTTTGACAGTAGCTAGCTCCTACGAGAGAAGACGACTTTGAGATCCATCAAATATCCTCCCATACAATGGATGAAAACTTCTTTGCTAGAGAAAATTCTTTATTCGATGCAGGCAGAGAATCCATATTGGAAAATCGTAATGGGTCAGTGACGCAGAACTATGAAAGAAACTTCGATAAAGATATGTCTGTAAGGATATATATATATATTTTGGTCTCTATAAACTATATGAACATTCAGATATAGGTGCAAAATTGTGTAAATATATGTTCAAAAACATAGAGTTAAACCTAGCAGAAAAATTCTACAAGTGAAACACTGTAGCTTAAAATATGCAGAAAATACTCTGCTACAGGTGTGCGGAATTTTGTAACCGTGTAACTCCCGATTCCTTATAAAAATGGATCTAAATTTGATACAATTAAATTTGCAGTAACGGGACGTAACAGTGTTACTTTAAATAAAAATTAATGAGCAGAATTAAGGACAGACCGGTGCTTTTCCTACCTGGTTTGATGCAACTCATACCGCAGGCCCCATCGCACAGGCATTTCTTTTTCTTACTCTTACAATCTTCATCCGACGAACATTTCCTCAGGCACTTCTGTTCCTGTAAGGATAAAGTTACATTTGCATTACACACATAAATGTTACGTATTGACATACTATCCTGAAAATCATAGCGAACGGCGTCACCTGGTATTCATAATTTAATGCCTGCGTTGCTGAGGAACTGAATGCACCGGAGTACGCACATATAGTTTACGTACTTCATGACAGTATCACTTTCAGAGGAGGGCTTCGTACTCCTGTGCTTCATTAACCTTTTAAAGCCTAGCGGTAACTTTACATACCACCAGGTTTAACATTAAAAAATTCTACGTGGTGCCCACATTGCGTTTATGTGTTTTGTACGGATCTCAGAACAAACAGCAACTTTTGCCTTATACAATATTAAGAGATTGGTTTTTATAACCGAGGTGTAGAGTGTTTACTGCGCGGTAGGACTGAGTCCTTATATAAAACAGATACGCTTCTTCTTTAAAGGATTAAATAAAATAAATGCAAAAAAAGGAATCTTCACTCAACCCCAGTTTTGCACCGAACTCCCTTAACTATTTTCGAAAAACAAGGCGTGCACAGACAGAAATATTCGCCCATTTACGGCCCATAGCACAAAAAGGCGTATAAACAGAGACACGTCCCTGCATTAAATATCGATATTCACACAAAAGTGACTATCCATACGAACATCCGTAACAAAACGTCGTTTTGGGATACTTTCGTCGGATTCTCTCAACATTCTCAGTCGCAAAATTTCTCACAATCAAGAGCCTCTCTCAGTCTTCTGTAAAATATCACTTATAATGTGCCTGAACGCCCTCCTGCAATCTATTTACGAAAACCTCTTAATTTTTGTACACTATCAGACAGTTAGTAATCCACTTATTACTAATGTCCAGAGAATGTTCAAACTGGGACTAGTCCTCCATAAAACAAAGTCCGACCGCTGAACTCATTTCTTAATAACCTCGATCAATCCTTATTAATGTAAGCCACTTCACTAAAATCCGTATCAAAACATCCTTTCACCTACCACTCCACCATCTATAGCCCTCAGCAAACACCTAACCAGATACGGTCACTCTGAACGTGCAGGCAGCACAGATGGCTGTAGCTAGGAGCACGAAATTTTATATGAAGATATAATAAAAAAACTTTCTCGAAATTAAATGTGAAATGTTTTTGTAAGACGATTAAAACATGGCGGCGGAGTGAATTTATCACGAGTACATTATATTCGACAAATTTAATATAGAACTTGTATTCAACTAAAAAGTCCTTCTCTTTAATAATTCAGTTCAATTCAATGGGTATTTATTAAGGCGCAGGCTTAACAGCACAAGTGCCTATTGCTATAACAATATTATTATATAACATATAAAAATTATAATTATATTATAATTATAACTATGTGCTGGCACAACAGGCATAAAGCCAATTAGAGGAACAGCACAGAAACACAAATGCGCTCAATGACTAACCACAAATCTCAACGCAGAGAAAGAAGGTAATAAGTTCAAATTATGCGAAGTGACAGCGTGGATAATATTATGACTGTTAAAGTAAAATGTTTAAGAGAGATAAACTGTTCTTGAATATATTGATAGTTAGCCCATTACATAAAATATATTGACATGAAGCTTAGCAGCCCAGGATCAGTAATTAAGCCAACACCCAGTTTCATAAATAGGCAGACACGGAACAATGACATGATAAACACAGTAAGTCAGAAAGGAGATGGTGAGTGACAATGATGATAATGATGGAAATAATGATGAAGAAATTAAGAGCAGATTGAAGTCGGCGAATGCTTGCTATCCTTCAGTGCAGAATCTTTTGTCTTCCAGGTTGCTATCCAAAAACACAAAGATTAGGGTATACAGAACCGTAATTTTACCTGTTGTTCTGTATGGATGTGAAACTTGGTCTCTTACACTGACGGAGGAACAAAGACTGAGGGTGTTCGAGAATAGGGTGCTGAGGAGGATATTTGGGCCTAAGAGGGACGAGGCGACATGGGATTGGAGAAGACTACATAACGAGGAACTTAATGACCTGTACTCATCACCAAATATTATTCGGGTAATCAAATCGAGAATAATGAGATGGGCGCGGCATGTGGAACTTATGGGGGAGGAGAGAGGTGCATGCCGGATTTTGGTGGGGAGACCCGATGGAAGGTGACCACTTTGGAGACCCAGGCGTAGATGGGAGAATAATATTAAGACGGATCTTCGGGAAGTGGGATGGGGCGGCATGAACTGGATTGAGCTGGCTGAGGATAGGGACAGGTGGCGGGCTCTTGTGAATGCGGTAATGAACCTTCGGGTTCCATAAAATGCGGGGAATTTCTTGACTAGCTGAGAAACTGTCAACTTCTCAAGAAGGCCTCTGCTCCATGGAGTTAGATAGTTAGTTAGATAGTTAGTTAGTTAGTTAGTTAGTTAGTCAGTCAGTTAGTTAGATGGAAATAGTAACAATAACAATATAAAGAGTCTTTTGCATATTTATACATTTATAAATAACGAAAATAATGGGACTAAAGTTGAATTCTATCACCGACGCAATAGCTCAACAAGTTAACACATTAATAAAAACATATTTGTATTATTACATTACACAATCATATTGCCTTGTTATAATATTAAAAACAGAATATTTGTGGGACAACATGCACGTGAAATAAAACAGCATAATTTATGGACTCTGCCCGGAATCACCTTATATGTGTTTCTTGTCTCGTGCGTATTGACGGAAGTATAAAATAAACGCAAACATGCATCCAAGCCCCGAGTGGGAAAACACAATTCATTACTCCAGAAACATTAGGAGATGATAAATTTCGTACCCCATAATTAAATATATCCAACTTACATATGTAAAGCAGTCCCATTACAGGCCTGGACAGGCCCTGAGGGTTCCAGGAGGTTGAGGCTCCCAGATTTCCAGACAATCGGCACAGGAAGGTGGTAAGGTTGTCAGCCCTAAGCACCTGCCGCCTTTACCCCCCCAGCAAATATTCCTGGTACACATTTCTGTTAGAGGCTGAGCCGACCCCAGGGCCATAGTGCGTCCGGAAGTATTTTGTCAATGAAAAACTGCAATGACACCATCGGAAATAGAACCCGAGATCTTCCGGTTTGTAGTTCAGTGCCTCAACCAACTGCACCACCGCGTGTCCCAATTTACATACGTAGTGTTCTAATAATATATGTCCAGTAATGTGGTTATCTTCCGATGAAGGTGATATATAGCCTGAAGAAGATACTATTTTCATATTAATACTAATTCGAAATACGTTGCACAAACTAATCTTTGAAATTTTTATAAGGAGCGTGAAAATTATAAATTTGCTTGTTAAACATATAATTTGCCATGTGTTTGTGTGTGTTGGTTCAAATATTCTCACTAAAATTACTAACTCTTCCACTTCTACTCAAATGCACAATATTGATGACCCTTATGAAGGTCCTTATGTATTAAATTTATTGTAAATCCTTTCGAACATAACGTCTAAGTTTCAAGAGTACGTACGAACAGTCGGCCAGACAATATGAACAAACTCGGCACTCCTCACGAACGCGCCTCAAAATAGACAAGATGAATATAACGTGCCCCATTCTCACACAAACATTGTCGGGAGCAGTACTGGTATGTTCTGGGTACAGGCGGGTCTGAGTTGAGAACTGCCTTGATTTAGTACACTTTTCAAATGCGACGTAGGATGGTTTGGCACACAGCCCTGCACATATGTTATCTCTGGCACGCAGAGGTGAGGTCCTGTGCCTTGCAGATACCGGTAAACACAAACATCTGGTGTTTTTTTTTAATTCCTCTGCTAAACTGTCTGAACTTTGCACTCTTTTCCAAAGCAAAGCCAAATTGTTTTATTTTCAACCGAACAGGTGTAGCACACAGCGAATACCAGCGCCCCCTGATGACAGACAGAGCAGATGACTTTAGCAATGTGTCATCAATCAACAGCTCTATCTCAGCAGGACAATCTGTTTCTGGTGGTTGCAATATAAAGGTTTTGTATTGTCACAAAATTGCTCTGCGATCGATGGAGTTTAAGACTGTTTCTTCCAAAATGTTTTTGCATCCTTAACAAATGAAAACTATGGTACGTATTTAGTCATGTGATTTATTTAGCCGCTCAAGAAATGTCCTCTTTTTGTGCGCACAACCTGGAGACTAATAACTGGTATAACAAAAGCTCTACATTCGGCCCAACCATGGGTCACTTCCACCCATTTCAAATTTTCACAAACAGTTTTTCTAAATGTAGTTTAATACTACACTACTACTTTTGTTTGGGGTACGCGGTAGAGCAGTTGGTTGACCGCGATGGGGTCACAGGGATTTTTCATTGACTTAATCCTTCAAGTCGCACTATGACCCTGGGGTCGACTCAGCCTCTAACAGAAATGAGTACCAGGAATATTTCCTGGCGGGGGGGGGGGGGGGGGCCGATGCGTAGGGCTGACAACCTTACCACCTTCATGTGCCGACTGTCTTGAAATCTGGGAGCCTCAACCTCCTGGATCCCTAAGGGCCTGTCCAGGCCTGTAATGGGATTGCTCAGGTTTACTGTTTTGGCTTATGTCTACCAACATGGTATCTTCCCATAAAGCTGTCCGAATTATTAAATCACGTGTCTTACTGCACGATAATACGGTTCTCAAACATACTGTGTTGATTCCTAAGTTATTCAAAGACGCAGTATCAAATCTTGCTTAGACTGAGGTGACAAATAATTATGTACAGGAAAATATACTTGTAGGAACAGAGTAAAAATTTTTGTGGCCTGTTTCACAGTACAATCTCAACATGCGTGTGACAGGACTGAAGAAATACTACAGCCTCTTTCAAAAAAATTGCTTCCTTAGCTGCCCTTCGAATTCGCGTTAAGTTGCAAAAAATAGACAAAAACATTTGTGCTGAAAAAACCTGATCCATAAAATGGAATGTTTTGGGGTATAATTATGATAATGGGTTCGAATTGCAGAACAATCCTCGACTTTTCGATGGAGAATCAATTGTTCCATAAACTAACCACTTTCTTCTTTATACATATCAAGGTATCATTCCTGTTATTCTCTGATATAAGATCGTCAACATGTAGGAGTGTGTTACAATTGATGATAAAACTCTCTTTGTGCATTTTGTTGGCGATTAGTGTTTTTGTATAATACAGTGCACGGACATGGAACACATTATATCAGAGAACAGTATATAATGTGCTGTTACGCAGCCCAAGTTGACTGCACGACGGCTTTTTATGGTCACATCGGTAGGCATCAATAAAATGCAGCTTGCAAATACAGCTGTCTCCTTCCACAGGCCTGAAAACGAACTAAGAAATACGGCGTTCTTTCTTGTAATGTTTGGCAACTAATGGGAAGGATATTTGGTACACGCTGCAGTCCAAGTCTAATAAAACTGGAATAAAAAGATGTAAGGTATTAAGGGTAGCGACGCACAAATCTCGGGCGACTAAATTCTGTACCGTAACGCCCTTGTTCGTTTAAACAAGCATCTGGCAAATTTTTATGGCGTGGCCCTATTTCTATTTTCGCTCAATAAATCGTCTTCCTTAAGTACAAGACATAACCGACCGTTTCCCCCTTAATTTCAAATCTCCTGGTTTTCTTGGACTTTCTACCGCCACATTCTACAGCACGCCCTGAAATGCAAAGGCTACAATGCCAGAATTCTCGTGTGGTATATTGCGGTACTGTTCTTACTAGCAGCGCGGCTTCGTCCTCATCTCGCGGACAAAGTGTCGAAGGTAACCTGCGAGGATTCTTGTACACTCTCCCGTCGTCGTCGACTTCGTCCGAGGTGCTGCTGTCATCCTCCAGTGAATCGATGGCAGCCGTTCTTTCAGAGCGTTTCCTTGCGTCGGCAGGAGGCCTGCCTCCAAGACACTCTGCAACAACAAACATAAATCACTGTTTGAGTCACAATTTACACTCCCTTTAACCTGGAAAAATGTAGAGAAAGAACTGACGGATGCTGTATTACATCGCGTGTTGTTAGGAAGACTTGACGTAACGCACGAGTAACAAGAAACACGATGGTCTATTTACTTCAAAAGCATTTGTTTTTTTGTTCCTCGGTGCTCATTTAGACCCACCTTTTTTTCTTGTGGCGCAACAGCCCAAATGGGGCCTAGGCCGCCTCCTTTTGGAGGTTTTTAGATCCCACTCAGACACACCACACTGGGTAGGACTCCTCTGTACGAGTGATCAGTCTGTCGCAGAGACTTCTACCTGACAACACACAACACTCACAAGAGACAAACACCCATGCCCCCCCCCCGTGGGATTCGAACCCATGACCCCAGCAAGCGCTCGGCCGAAGGCCCACGCCTTAGACTGCGCGGCCACTGGGATCGGCTGCAGCCATTTTGTTACCGTTAATAGCGTGCAAACAGCCTGTAGACAGTGCATATATTACCATTCAAAAATGGCGTAGTGGGAATTCTCCATAGCGCTATAAGCTTCACGAAGATTTTCCGCAGTTTATTGTACGTGTGTGGTTTTTGCACGTAACCTAACATCATTTGGAATTATTCCCACACTCAAAAGTAATATATCATAAGAAACTACGTGCTTAGTGGCTTATGACCTGCATGTAAATATGCAAGCTAAAATTTTGTATACAGGAAAGTCTCGTTCCAAGGAAAAGGCGTGGAATTATTGTACCATTCATAGCAAAATTTGAACTATGTATGTCTGAAAAAGATACCCTCGAAGATGCATAAGACCCAGATTTCAAAACTTGTTCCGAAACCCACAACATTGCTGTGTTCAGGAAGTCACGTGCGAGTAGAGATTTAAACGTCTGAGAGGGTCACAAAAACCATTCAGAGTTAAATGCAGATATCTGTGAACCTTGGTGCATTAAACAAAGCTGTAGTGTTTTGTAGAATGATGATACATATTCACGCTGATTGAAATATAATATTAGCAGTTTATCAGTAACATGTACAAAAAATTACCTGGGTTTTACATTCGGTAAATGGTGAGTCATTTTGTTTCACTCGTGAGTCTATTTGTTACAGATTCTGACTGTCATTACTGCATTTTTTCTATGAAATGCTTACTGTCCTTCATTCTGACAATCATCTTCTGAACTGTCCACAAATCCTACGCAATATGTAAGACTAAGCCCACTAACTGCAACGTAGGCCTAACGACCATAGTCCTTACATTTATACAGGTATAAAATATGTCTTTGTAAAGACTAAATTTCGGTATCAAACATAAGCAAGTCTACGCTGTTACAATGATATTATTTACAAGAATAACAATAAAGTAAACAAGACTGCAACCACCTTCCTTCTGCTCTAAATCAAATAAATGTCTCGCGCACAAAGAAATTCTCAACAATGCGGTTCAGTCCTGAATGTTGGTCTTGTATGTTAGATAACATCCGCGAGAACCCTTTATGTAAGGCCAAAAACCATTCGACTGTTTCCACATGGCATTCCTTACACACACGTTACTAGTACAGAGAAGACCAGAAAGGTCAATACCTCCTAAATAAACAACCAAACATTTTAAACTTTTTTCTACCCAACATTTTAAGTCCGTATTAACACGTTCTGTCCAAGAAATTCTTCAGCCACCTGAGAAGGAAATGTGTAAATATGAACTGAAGGAAAGGAAGGGTTGCACTGGTAAAGAGAACAACTACAGACGCGGAGACATAAATAGAATTTAGACTACTTTCCTTTTCAACACTGGAAACCCCATTTGTAATAAGAAAATACACATACAATATTCTCATTCTGTAAAAATAAATTTCTCCAAAATCGTCTCCCAAGTACCACTTTAACTGCCAATTTTAACTTCTACTTTTACATTTTCAATATGTCTCGGTCTTCGATAAAAGTTTATGAAGGGCACAACCGTATGCCAGTACATGTGATTATCAAAAGAAGTGGTAGGGCAAATTTGTCAGAATGGAAACAAGAAAAGCTGTTAGAAATTCAATTAGTAGACAGATTAAAAAGAAGGGGTCAAGGGGAGGAGTGCTGGGCCCGGGCCCTGGTCGGGTCATTGCCGTGAGGTGATGGCACCGGCCCGGGTCGGGCCTGGCATGGGGCAGCCGATCGGGTCACTACTGAAGGGTAGTGGCTCCGGTCCAATATGAGTGATGTCATTTTCCCCAGGGGTGATAAATGCGTCATACATAGCCTCTTTTCACTCAAGACCGTTGTGTGTGGCGAAGAGCCATAACCTACGAGAGGTGACCCTGTTTGTGCAGAACACAGCGGATCTAAAGGACTAAACCTTGAAAAACAATCCCCAATCCTACGGTGTGAGTGCCGTGCCTATGGGATGAATCGCAGTGGGCGAGTCTGTCTAAACGGCGCCCTCTGGGATACCAGGCGACCTCCCAGTTGTATTGTAGCCTTACCAAGCGTGGCGGCTCTGCTTGGTGGACCGAGTTCTTTCCCCGTAAATGAGTTATGAGTAAATGGATGTAGGAAGGCTCTAGGGAGGGGCAGCTCTTTCCATGGGGGCCCCATTTGGGGAACCAGGTAGGGGGCTCTTTTCCTGGACCTTTCAGAGATAAGTAAAGGCGTGTTTTGGATATGGCGTGTCCCTCTCTATGGGGGCTCTGAGAGGAAAACCTGGAGGGGGGGGATCCTTTACTGGGCTTTATAAATGATATGTATAGAAGGCCGTGGGGATGGGCATCTGTCTCCGTAGGGCCTTGTGGGGAACTTGGAGGGAGGTTCCTTGACTGGGAATTTTGAGAGGTATGTAGAGTAGGCCCTGGTGATGAACATCTCCCTCCATCGGGGCCCTGATGGGGAACCTGGAGAGGGGCTGCTCTTTCACCGGGGACTGCGACAGACAGGTAGAGAAGGGTTCTGGGAACGCAGCGTCTGTTTCTGTGGGGCTCTGCGAAGGAAACCTGGAGGGGGGGCTTAGTTTCTGGGTATTTTGAATATACGCAAAGAGGTCTCTGGAGATGGAGCACCTTTCTCTATGTAGGGGCACCTTAAGAGGAACCTGGAGGGGGGGGGCTTCTTTTCTGGGGACTTTGAGAGCTATGTAAAGAGGGCTCTGGAGATGGAGCGCCTTCCTCTATGTAGGGGCTCCGTAAGGGGAACCTGGAGAAGGTGTTTCTTTTCTGGGGACTTCGAGAGATATGTTAAGAGGGCTCTGGACTGGGGACCTTGCGAAATATGTAGAGAGGGCTCTGGAGATGGAGCATCTTTCTCTATGTAGGGGTTCCATAAGGGGAACCTGGAGGAGGGCTTTCCTTTCTGGGGACTTTGAGAGACGGGTAGAGAGGGCTGTGGTGATGGAGCACCTTTCTCCATGCAGAAGCTCCACAGGGGGACCTGAGAGGGAGCTCCTTTTCCCTGGGGACTTTGAAAGATAACGGGGCTGGGGAGGAAACCTCAGCCCTTGCGTTTGCATGAGTGTGAAGCCCTGGCAACACTCAGGCACATTTATCTAGGATCCTTTTTATGGACCCTAAGGACATTAGAGGTCTGAGTCTGAGGGCAATGTGGAACTCCTTTAGAAGGACAGGGCTCTCATGACTCGGGCCTAGGAAGGGGGCACAAAGGGCCGATAAGGCCTACGTGCATCGGGACCACAGGGGCTCGACCCGTACTTATTCTATTCTAAGGTAAAAGAAAAATATGAAGATTGAATAAAAATAGATATAATTGTTCTGAACAAAAGGCTTGGTGTTGAAACAGTACAAGGCAAATAATGCAGGGATGTGTTCTCATATTAGTTGTCCGTAACTTCACAGAATGTCCGATTGCCATAAGATACGTAAGGGAACGCGCACACTGGAGAGCGGCGGACGCAACGGACGGATGCAGCGCACGGAGGTAAAATATTCTTCCCGTTATTAGCACTGCGACATCGCACACTGATCCCCACTGAACGCAACGGAGAGCGGCAATTGCGTCTCGGAGGGGAATATTTATCACCCCGGCCGGCGCGTCCGTCTGAGTCAGCGTTCAAGATACCATGATCTTAATTCAAGGCACACTGTATCGTATTTCGGCCTACGGGCTGGCAGAGTTCATTTGACTGCATGCCACTGATAAGCAAACAACATCAGCTGTTCCGAAGAACTGCTGATGTTGTTTGCTTATCAGCGGCCAGCAGTCAAATGAATCCCCGCAGCCCTTCCGGGGAAATACCGTGCACTGTGCTTAATCAGCAAAAATATTCCGACTCGTCCGATGCGCCCGACGCGCTCCAGTGTGCGCGTCGGGCGCATCGGACGCACTCCAGTGTGCGCGTACCCTAAGATGAGTACTGACGGTTATCAAGAAATGGAAACGCGCTTAGTAATTGTAATAGGTACGGTGGTAAAGAAAACCTTTACTTCCTTATCAAATCTATAGCTGGCTGATTGAGGGACGTCAGATTCTCTAAAGGTATTGCTGAAGGTTCAAGTCTTTTGAGATGTTACTTTGTGTCATTAGGAAAAAACGTGCCAACGTTTCGACGGTTAGTTTAGTGTTTCCTTCGCCTTCAGATTTAAGCGGTTTTTCATTTTGAATCTGACGGAAACATGATCCTTCAAACGCTGGTAACTATTTACATAACGACAAAGTTTAACATGCCCGTACACTCGGATATCCACGTATCGTGTTGTAACCCACTATTCTGGAATCTCTGACTAAGAGCTGCTACGCTGGAAAGTATTTTTACCCAATTCCTCGCACCCACCCGTCAATTTTAGGGACAGCAACTTGAAACTGGGCAAGATTGCTGCCTTCCTTATGTCTCCCAATTAATCCTTCAGCATCACTCTATATTTTATTGTACGCTGCATCAACTCAGCATTTTACACGAAGTAATTAAGGCAACATACTCTACAATAAAAACAAAAATGGGAGACTAGAATGCAAAAGACATATTATAGGGGTTCCACTTTTGAAGGGCCCTGTTTTTTTTTTCAAGTGAAAATAAAATTGACTTCAAGACGTAGAAGGTAGCTGAAAATATTTTAATGGAATAGGTGCGAATAGCTGGTCGAGAGTCGTCCTCCAGTTTGGATTGAGTTTTGATGGAATCTAACATCCCGCAGTATAAGGACACGGCACTAAATTTTACACGCAGCTTCGGGTTTTGATGATTCTTGTCACGACAAATATAATGGAAAATTAACACTTAATTTAGAATTTTAGACGTCAAGGCTACTGCGCAGTGTAAAACAAAATTGCTTAGACCATGTGAGAAGGACATAAGATATTACTCACTCAAAACAGCTCGTTGAGTACCGACCAGTCTGAAAGGGAAGACATAGACATGCATGACCTTTAAAAGAGACTACTTGATGGATAAGATGCAGAGGACGAAAGATGATAATCATTGGTTGAACTTAATGACGAAAAGAAAGTGGTTAGAAATGTGTGAAGTCAGGTTCATTGGTAAGAGTAAGCAGACAACTACACGGATACAATCCAAGGGCCAAATGAAGATAGCTATTGGTCTAACATGGTGATAAGAAGAAA
The DNA here is from genome assembly GCA_013340265.1 of Coptotermes formosanus. Taxonomy (NCBI): domain Eukaryota; kingdom Metazoa; phylum Arthropoda; class Insecta; order Blattodea; family Rhinotermitidae; genus Coptotermes; species Coptotermes formosanus. The sequence continues at coordinate 161,064 of BLKM01009049.1, read as the reverse complement.
AAACAGGACTCTTTGCAGGCCAGGTCCATTAAAAATAAGAGGAGCCTAGCAGCAGGTAAGAGGTTAACAACTAAATGGGTTTTAATCTGTGGCATCCCGTTGTGTTTTGTGTACGTGATTAGTTAAAAAGACCCTCACATAAAGCCAAAATTTTTAAACCAATATTTTAATATGCTACATGCTTCGGCTGTAATGGGTCATCACCAGGCTTTATATAAAAATATGTTAAAGGAAGTAACTGATTGGTATTACATATTTTAGCCTTGGTATGAGATAGTCTCCTCATATAGTTAAATACTTTTACAATGTATAAATTGTAACAAATTTCAATTTTGTGTAATTATAATGTGCTTTATTTGTGTTACTCAGGTTGTTAAGATTTCGTTTCGCTCGATATTTTACTTTTATGAATTTGAATTTAAAGTTTTTAAAACTACAGAGGGTTAAAATTCCACAAAAATTATTGTAGATTTACTGTTGTTTATTGCTGCACTTATTCTAGTTGGTATACGCGTATTTAGATACTTTATCTTCGAATTTTTTGTTTTTTAGTATCCCCATGCCTTTTTACGTCACAGTAGATGTGTCGACATTGCATACATTACGTATTATACAAAATATGTAATTCGTATATTGTAAGGCCGTTGATATAATTATAATATATCACACCAAGGCTAAAACATGTAAGACCCTTCAGTTACCACAGTTTACATACGGCTGGGTTTCTACACAAAACCTGATTATGGCCCATTAGGGTCAAAAGTATAGCATGGTGAGAAAAATACTGTTTTTCAGTAAACTCCAGCTGTTTGCGGCTGTTTTTTAAATTTAATGGTAACAAAATGGATATTAGAGAAACAAACTGTAGGAGTGTGGACTGAAATCAGCTGGCAGAGGGCACGGACCACTAGCGTGCCCTTGCAAACAGGGTAACAAAACTTCTGCTTTTACAAAAATGGCAGGAATTTGTTGACTAGATGAGCGACTACTAGTTTCGCTGGAAAAACTTTGCTGTACACAGTTACTTTATAGCTTTTTGTTTGTTTGTTTGTTTGTTTGTTTGTTTTGTTTGTTTTGTTTGTTTGTTTGTTTGTTTGTTTGTTTGTTTGTTTGTTTGTTTGTTGCAGATCGAAAGCAACTCCTGCAGCTAAATATGGAAGCTCCACACAACCATAACATCTAGCTCAGTAACGGTGAGTCAGTACGATAAAAGCTAACTTTATCACACAGCTTAAAATGACATTTATATTCAGATTAAGTTAATGCCTTGTTTCAGTGCACAGTGTGCCTAATGCGTACGGCTTTGAAGATACTTGCTAAACGTGACCACCCACGACAAATTACAGGGCATGTTTGGTAACTCTGTTATCATGAATTACAATTTATCGATGCAGCACCGCTAAACAGAAATTATTACTCAAATGCACAATACGAAAATTCCATTCGAGTAACCAGGTCACAGACAATTATCTCTAAATGAACAGTGACACATATAGAAAATCATCCTTCCGTCTGAATGCAAGCATCAGTGCATAACCTTACACACAAACGTAAGTAATATTTCATTGACAATTGAAGGTAAACACAAAGACCAATGCACATGCACCACATTTTCTTAAGGGTAGGCGAAAAATTCTAGTATGAACTCTTAGAGAGGAAATAATAACACCAACTAATGCACCAAAAAATATATACAATCTTATTCTTAAAAATCTCCTACATGTTTCGGCCCTGCTAGGCCATCTTCAGGGAGAATAATATTGATACACTATGGTTGCGTTTATACAGTTAAGTTCTAATGTGCCCTGGGTATGCGATACCTCTCAAACGGGAGATGAAACCTATGGCACATTCGAACTTAACTATATAAACGCAACCATAGTGTATCAACATTATTCTCCCTGAAGATGGCCCAGGAGGGCCGAAATATGTAGGAGATTTTTAAGAATAAGAATATATATATTTTTGGTGCATCAGTTGGTGTTATTATTTCGTATAATACAGTGCATGGACATGGCACATATTAAATCTTAGAGAGGAACTGCACAAGCTACACGAAGCCTGCTGTATATACGCCAGTTTTGGGGCTTTCGTAGCGGTGCAGTTTGTCTTCGTTCTTCTGGGATACAATAAGCCCGAAATTTCGATACATACTTTTGGTGTCTCATGTTCAAGAGTCCAAAGTCAACTTGGACGACATTCGATCCTTGAAGATTTCTGCACCACCGCCAAATTTGAAATCACTGACTTATAAGCCATATTTCGTAGAGAATTTTTAGGTATATTTATACCATATTTCATACTCCTAGCTCAAATATTTTGCCACTCTGACTTACCGCTAAAATAAAACTTTGTAGTGGACGTCACACTTTACTTCAGGTCACACAAAAAATTACCTTAAACTCATTTTAACCTTCCCAACATCCATATCCGAAAATTATTGCAGTACCATAAATGAAGTTTCATTAGTGTCGATACTTGCACACCAGTTCAGACATCCGTTATGTTATTGTTAGTGACTAAACATGGTATACTTCCCTTCCCACTTGACACTCTTGTAATATTCATCAAATTGTGTGAAAGTCAACCGATATATGCTAAGGTTAAAAGGAGCAAACACGGGCAACACACTTATACACACGAAATGTAATTATATCATAAGCCTGCATTTTCTGTAAGGACCGAATTTATGCATATGGTTAGGTATGCTCTTGACTGTCGATACATACAGGGTGCTGTAACCACATGCTAAGTAAGCACCGTCTTATGTAATTACGTAAACAGACCTATTACAAACAAAGATGATGATACGATGCAAATTATTTCCATTTAAATGTTCAAATTTAAACCAAGCAATATAAAAATTGACAATAATGGAAGTAAAATTTTGTGATGATAAGGTTCATTTATTGCTGTCGTAATGTCGCGACATAAAGTTTTCTGAGTCCTTTATTCTGAATTCTAAGCAGCATGCTTTATTAGACGGAAGATTTGCTAATCGTCTGGCATGTGTTCGACTTTATTCAATATTCCTCTCATCCGATTAGAACGCTGATTAATACCCACGATTACGCGAACTGTGCTTGATCCATACGTGTTGAGGAATCTGTGAGGTTCTGAAGGACCTTTATAAACAAAGAAGAAAAGACAGTCAAAGCCGTTACTTATACACTGTTAATAATTCCCTTGGCGTTAGAATCACGTTTTTGGAATCAAAAAAATGACCATTGCGCCGCATATCCCACCGATAAGCCCTAAAAATCTTGTTCAAAATAACATAAATGTCACGTTCGCCATCTGAAAAATGTAACCTATAAATCTGCGAAGTTAATGCTGAAATACGAGAGAGTACGGGATGCAGCTGACAGTGCAGTGTGTTTTACTACGTGACTTTCGGGTAACAAAGTGCATATCACAGGCATTAGTTTTAAATACAGTGGAACCCGGTTATTACGACATCAGTTTATACGGCACCTCGACTATACCGTCAGATATGCTGTGCTACCAATTAATTCCTCACTGTTAATCATAACATTGTACTGCTCGGTTAGAACAACACTCGTTTATAACGACACAAGATATTCAGTCCCTTCCGTGATTTTATAATCGAATTTGAGCGGACTTTAGTAGAATTTAAAATACGGATACATTATTTAGAGAAGAAACCATACAAACAAGATAGGCAATGTACGTATACCGTAACTGTGTGACGTTTTCCCGTAATGTTTCTACTTCCCCGGCTACACCAACAGCCTGGTAACATTTCGATCGAAGAGAGGTTCTTGTGGCGATTTATTGTCAGCAACAGTAGTACCTACTCAGTCAGTTCTTCATGTAAATTTCCTGACATTTTTGCCAGATTTTAATAAAATTTAGATCTCCTCGACAGATTTTCATAAAAGTCCCCAACATAAAATTTGACAAAAATCGGTCCAGTAGAAGCCATGCTGATACATGCGGACAGATGGAAAAACAGGCGGACGGACGGACGGACAGACGGACGGATGGACATGAAGAGGGTAATGATAGGCGCCTTTCGCTACTATGTAAACGAGCCTAAAGAGCATCTGTTTTAGGGACGTGCTGCACGAACTGTATTTATTAATGTTGCTTCTTGCATTCTGCTCTCCTATCACAATATGGCGACACAAGAGAGTTGGAGGGAAAGTACGGTAACAGTACTGAGAGGGAAAGAAATACAGCTTTGTCTCTTCACGTCACGTGACTTGGACTTGGCAAGACAGTGGTGTACAATCGGTGGCAGGACAGGCGTTAACCACAGCAGCTATATACTGTTGGAAAATACAGTTCTTTAATTGCAATGGGTTTTAAAGCAGTGGAATGCAGGATATGTGTTTCTCTGTCACTAGACTGTAGCATCCAATAACCTCTTGTTTTGCTGTGTACAACTTCACTGGCGCTTTTACTCCGTAGCTTAGCTAATCTACACTTTCTCTACATGACTTCTCTCGTGTGTAGCTACCAGAAAATTGAGAATTACCCTCCTCTGGAAAGAGATAGGGCTCGACCAATTTACCTAGGTAGCCAAAACTTGGTTCCCGTGAAATACTAACAAAATACACCTTGGATCAGAATTCTTGTAAAAATGAGGGAATTAGAAACAAAGAGCACTGTAAATATACCTTTACGGACAAAAAGCTGTAAACCAGCAGGGTATATCGGGGTAAAATTTGTATTAATACTTTTATTACCTGTAGTCAGTTACGAACAGTTGGAGCGATCGTGTGAGAAAAGAAGAAGTATTATATAGAGTGAAGGAGGAGAGGAGTGTCATACATACAATAGAAAAAAAGAAAGGCTAACTGGATTGGTCACACCTTGCGTAGAAAACTGCCTTCTAAAACACGTGATTGAAGGAAAGTTCGAGAGAATGATAGAAATTATGGGAAGAAGAGGAAGAAGGCGTAAGCAGCTACTGGATGACCTTAAGGAAAAGAGAAGATACTGGAAATTGAAAAAGGAAACACTAGATTGCATTCTGTGGAGAACTCGTTTTGGAAGACGTTACGGAACTGCCGTAAGACAGACTACAGAATGAATTAACTCAGTTACGGTTACCGCGGATTTTGAGATAATACCTAAGAATGAAGTTAAATGACATACAGATACGTGCACACCCTGAGTCGCCTACCCGAGATTATGCTCCTCGAATTTAACTGGGTCTTGTCATTCCATAGAAAGAAACGTAACCGCTTAAATACATTCCCTTTATGTTATATTGACTTAATACACTGCGCAGAGGCACATTCCATGATGTACAGACGTAATGGCGATCTATTCAGTTCTGGAATGCACTGACTAGCACATATTTCGTAATACATTCCGCAAATACAGTACCAACTGAGCAGTGGTTGACTGTCACGTCAATCAGCCAGTGTGGTTTAGCAGCAGTGAGGCTCGCATGAAACATACCCTTGGTTTGGGCCCAGCACTCAACATGGGCATGTAAAAAAGGCATATCCCTAACGATTCAAACAAGCTCGTGTTATTTACAGATGCAGTTGGTTGAGGCACTGCGTTACAATCCGGAAGGTGGCGGGTTCGATTCCCGATGGGGTCATTCTAATTTTTCATCGACATAATCCTTCCGGCCGCACTATGGCCCTGGGGTCTACTCAGCTTCTAATAGAAATGAGTACCAGGAATGTTTCGTGGGGGGTAAAGGCGGCCGGTGTCTAGGTCTGATAACCTTACCACCTTCATGTGCCAGTTGTCTAGAAATTCTGGGAACCTCAACTCCTGGAGCCCTAAGGGTCTGTCCAAGCCTGTAATGGGATTGCTTTACCTTTACATAGGCAGAGTAAAGGCACTTCGCCACGAGAAGCGGTTTTGGTATTTTCTTGAAACACTCCCTCCACTTATCCGAGTCTTACAAACAGCCTGCTGTGACATTTCCTATGGTTATTAGGGTATAAAGGAAATGAATTGAAACAGCTTAAGGAACTGTCCATATTACTATCATTGCAAGAAGAGATAACAATCGAGGGTGTTCACTACAGCCTGCCACTCGACCTTCACTTGGGTCACTTTAAACCTTTAAAACCCCACGGTTACTTCATGTATCACCACGTTCAACCCTTTAAACACGAAGCGTATCTGTTTTATATAAGGACTGAGTGCGTACCGCGCTGTAAACACTCTCCACTTCGGTTATAAAAACCAGTCTCTTAATGTTTATAACGCAAAAGTTGCTGTTTGTTCTGAGATTCGTACAAAACACATAAACGCAACGTGGGCACCACGTAGAATTTTTTAATGTTAAACCTGGTCGTATGTAAAGTTACCGCTAGGCTTTAAAAGGTTAATAATCAGAAACTCTAAGTTTTGTCCACAGGGTGCAGTCGTGTATTTTGTAATGATTTCAGAGTCGGTACCCTGGTAGGTGCCAGACAGTTGTCTCCCAAATATCCAGACCGGATCTAGGGCCCACCCAGTCTGCTATCCAGTGGGTACCAAGGTCCTTTCTCAGTGGTAAAGCGGCCGGGATGTGACGCTAACCATTCACCTTCATTTAGTGCTGAGGTTAAGAATGAGTGGAGCTATAACTCTACTCCCCCTATATGCCTTCACTGCGTGGACAGGTACAAAATTACCTGTTTGTAAGGATCTCAGAAAACAGCAATTTACTTCCGGACACAGCATTAACTGGCTCTTTTATAACACAGATGGCATGTGTTCATTGTGCGGTACGAACTTATTTCTTAAATTTAATACAAGATTTTTCTAGTCTTTAACGTGCTAATCACGTATATTGCAACCCAATATATGTCTTTAAGATACATTTTTTGTCGTCCATTCTTCGCCAATCTCCAAAATAACTTTCAAATATTTAAAACACTGTTGAATTCTAAAGGTATGTCACACATTACCAGTCTAAACCAACTGTCATTTTCAAAAAATTTATGCCTTTATGCTAATATCTTAAAGTTTTTCTGCAAGCTCATACTTTTTCTTAGATATAATACTTTATCCTTCCTGCAAAGCTTCTAGTAACTGCAGGTCTCGCATGCCAATTTTGAAATAAACACCACTTACTTCTCCCTTATATTTTTCTACTGTCACATTAAATGCTTTCCAGAATAGTTTGTCTGAACCAAACGATCGCTTCTATGAATATGGCAAATATTACACGTAACGTGGCGAAGTTAAAGAGAAATATACTTAACTTCATGAATGAATCGAATGTTCAGAGTAGCATTTGTGAGGGCAGACCTAAGCCACGTACATTTCTCTCCATAGTGCGTTACTGTTCACATTGTTTATCCATTACTTCTTTTATAATTATAATGTTTTCTACTTGCTGAATGCCTTTAGATAACTTACTGCACTATCACAGAGCAACTGTTCTTACTCTCTTTCATTTGCGCAGCACATTACTTAATTGTGCCGATCCCAGTGGCCGCGCGGTCTAAGGCGCAGGTCTGCGGCCGAGCGCTTGCTGGGATTGTGGATTCGAATCCCACCTGGGCCACGGATGTTTGTCTCTTGTGCAGTGTTTGTGTTGTCAGGTAGAGGTCTGTGCGACGGGCCGATCCCTCGTCCAGAGGAGTCCTACCGATTGTGCTGTGTGTCTGAGTGTGATCAAGTGAAATCATAAAAAACCTCGACACCTACTGTGAACAGGTAGGTAGAAGAGGGAAGGACTAAGTAAAAAGTAAAATTACTTAATTACACATAAAGAATATACTAGCCTGTCACTTTGTACATATACTTAATACATTAACTGCACAAGTTACTATAACATGCCAACCTACATTTTGATCAGGGCTGTGGAGTCGGAGTCGGAAGGAATTTTAGGTGGAGTCGGAGTCGGAAGGAATTTTAGGTGGAGTCGGAGTCGGAAGGAATTTTAGGTGGAGTCGGAGTCGGAAGGAATTTTAGGCGGAGTCGGAGTCGGAAGGAATTTTAGGTGGAGTCGGAGTCCGAAGGAATTTTAGGTGGAGTCGGAGTCCGAAGGAATTTTCAGGTGCAGTCGCAGTCGGAGTCGGTAAAAATGTACCGACTCCGACTCCGACCTCAGTCTAAAATCTTAACTAAATAGTCCAACTCCAGAGCCCTGATAGCTACAGTAACCATTAGACTTATATTTAAATATGTTATAAGTAAAAAAAAGCAGCCTGATGGTTCACGTGTTGGCGATGAAACGTCTTATAGGTTTACCGTTATTAATACATATTGAGCTTTTATGAAGGAGTCGGAGTCGGAATTTTAAAAATCGAGGAGTTGCAGTCGGAGTCGGAGCATTTGTGTACCGACTGCACAGCCCTGATTTTGATACCTAGTTATACTTTACTCCAGTACGCAAGTGTCGAGCCGTTCTTATATACTTAATAAAAGAATAAATTTATGCCTACATAACAAAACGTCAATGACGAGGGTATACATTTATATTCTAATCCTTTATAAACGCAACCAACGTCCATATGAGTACAAAATTGTGTTGTAATTTCTAAGTTTAATTTCGAATGTTTAAATCTGTGCCCACAACCACGCCTCAGTTACGCACCCCTGTGTGAACACATTCCACAGTGAATCAGAACCCAACTGATGCCAGCATGGGGAGTACGGTGTGAGAAGGGTGGTTGAATGGCATGGGGGTAGGTGGAGGTGTAGGAAGGGGAATAGCTGAAATGTCTAAGTGCGATTCCAATATTCCACGAATTTCCACCGCGTTTCTGATGCGCATATGGAAGGACGAAGCAGACGTATCGACAGACACAAGTCTGCATATAAACATATGAAAACATGCACTGGGTTCCACCTTGCATTTCTCTTGACCAGATATTAAAAATATTTGCAAATTACACTGAATAACTAATGTAAAATTAAAGCTGGTGTTTTCCATCCAGCTACAAATTCAAATATTATATACTCCGCTCTCGTATGGCTTTTATGTGTGTTTTATGTACTAGATAAATAAAGGAATGTATGTGTTAAAGGGTAGTTGGACAATTTAGTAGCAGAAAGGTGAAAACTTCCATATGCAATCGCAAATTACGGTTCACAATTTATTAACCGTAGCAACACTAGCACAGAGTTAAGAGCACGAAAATCAGTTAAAATTTAAACCACAATATACATTCCAACAACTGCACTATAATTAGATACAGTAACCTATAAAGATGTGGTAATCCTCCCACATGTTTCGGTCTTTTTCGGCCATCCTCAGGGAGCTATTCAACAAAGAAAAATACAGTAATGTCTAGTTATGTCCTGGACGTGCAACAGTATTTTTCTTTGTTGAATACCTTCCCGAGGATGGCCGAAAAAGCCGAAACATGTAGGAGGATTACAACATATTTTTATATTATGGTACCTATTTATAATTCAGTTGTTGGAATATATATGGTGACTTGTCTTGCTGTAGAGAACATGAATAATTTTAACGTTATATTTTAAATATTTGTAACAAAACGTTCCGCTACTGTTCTTATTATTGATATATGCTCTGGACAACGAGCTGTGGGTCAAAACTAAGGAAATAATATGAATTAGAACACAATTACTAGATAAAACCCGTATTTATACAATATGTAAGCTTAATTAAATACAGACTAACAATCATTATAAATTTTACTTATAAACTACACGAAGTAAAACCATGAAATTCTGTAGGAGGGAGGGGTTCTCCCCGTCTGTTGTCATGTTTCTTTTCCAAGGATATTAAAAAGATGTCCGCGAAAATAGATGAAGCTAAAATCGAGCACCTGTAAACATACCAAGGCGAGATCGAACTGAAAGAAATCGCTGTATTACATAATACACACAAATCTATAGCCTATTCATAAATGACATGATTTTCCAAAAGAAAAAAAAATAGTGAACACAATGTGTGTTTTGATTTTCTCTACAATTCTTGTTCGAAAATTTCATCATTCTAAGAAGAATCCAGCGAAATATTATCATAAACGTACATACGTCTTCGTATAAAGAACCCGTTATTTTTGTCATATTTAATCAAACATGAATTTTCTCAACAGATTTTCGAAAAATGTTCAAATATCAAATTTCATGAAACTCCGTCCAGTGGGAGCAGAGCTGTTCCATGCGGACGGACGGACGGACGGAGAGACAGACATGAGGAAGCTAATAGTCGCTTTTTGAAATCTTGCGAGCGCGCCTAATAAACTATTCAGAGTAATGCTGTGGCCTACTGGGTTATGACAACGTGTAGGTTGGTAGGAGAGCAACGTCATTAGAAGAAAATACTGCCTTTAACTGTAGGATTAACCTTTTAAAGCCTAGCGGTAACTTTACGTACCACCAGGTTTAACATTAAAAAATTCTACGTAGTGCCCACATTGCGTTTATGTGTTTTGTACGGATATCAGAACAAACTTTTGCCTTATAAAACATTAAGATACTGGTCTTTATAACCGAAGTGGAGAGTGTTTACAGCGCGGTACGCACTTAGTCCTTATATAAATCAGATACGCTTCGTCTTTAAAGGGTTAATCAGTCACGTTGTCACAGATCAGACGATCCCAGCGTTAGTAATCTATGCGGTGAAAACTTCAAATACACGCATGATGACATTACGAATGGCTGTCCCACAATCGTGTCATTACATAGGTCTACGACACGCTAGACGAAGTCCCTTGTAGGTTGTGTTGGAAGCAGTTACATATTGGTGGCACGGTGCCGGTTTGTACACATTACGAAATTAACAGCCGTGTCTCATTTGTAGACAGCACTGGGGGAAATTCCATACAACAGCGCGTTGTGATGCGTGAGGTTACGCTTTTGGTCGGAACAGTAATGTCACATTAATGTTGCACATCTGGCTTAATAAAGGTAAAGCTACCCCATTACAGGCCTGGACTGGCCCTAAGGGTCCCAGGAGGTTGAGGTTCCCATATTTCAAGACAATCGGCATATGAAAGTGGTAAGGTTGTCAGCCTAAGCACCGGCCGTCTTTACCCATCAGGAAATATTCCTGATACTCATTTCTGTTAGAGGCTGAGTCGACCCCAGGGCCATAGTGCGGCAGGAAGGATTACGTCAATAAAAATCGAACCCGCGACCTTCCGACTTGTAAGGCAGTGCCTCAACTAACTGCGCCACAGCGTGCCCACTGGCTTACAATGTGTTCCAAAGAAACACGATATGTAACGCAATTAGATATGACTCGCGCTACTGACCGGACGATAGTACAGTTTCTTGCAATTTACTGCTTTTATTTTCTCTTAAAATTATTTTTCACCTGAAGCCAAAGCAGAATTAACCCTCTAAAGACGAAGCCTATCTGTTTTATATAAGGACTCAGTGCATACCGCGCTGTAAACACTCTCCACTTCGGTTATAAAAACCAGTCTCTTAATGTTTTATAAGGAAAAAGTTGCTGTTTGTTCTGAGATCCGTACAAAACACATAAATGCAATGTGGGCACCACGTAGAATTTTTTAATGTTAAACCTGGTGGTAAGTAAAGTTACCGCTAGGCTTTAAAAGGTTAAGGTAATTTAGGACATTACCCATTACTTTATCCGTCAAGTTTGTACCTGTGCTTATATCATGCGCTTATCACATAGTCATACTTAAATGTTCTGTTAAATAATACACAAAATTTTGTCAACACAACAAAGCAGCTAATTTTTATGACCAAAACTGTCTTTGTTATTTAGTTTATGGAACACAGCACGATTCATTCTGTAAAGACTGTAATGGTATATGTTTAGTCCGGTGACCTAAAGTTGCTGTGCTACAAGCCGGCAGGTCGTGGGTTCGATTCCCGATGGTGTCATTGAAATTCTTCATTGACATAATCCTTCCAGTCGCAATATGGCACTGAGGTCAACTCAACCACTAAAAGAAATGAGTACCAGAAACATTTCTTGGGGAGTAAAGGCGGCCGCTGCGTGTGGCTGACAACCTTACCACCTTCATACGCTGATTGTCTTGAAACTCTGGCAGAGTCAAACTCCTACAAACCTTAGGGCCTGTCCAGGACTGCTTTATCTTTTTACCTTTTTGACCTGAACTCAGAGTTCTTTGACTTCTTCCAGTCATAATGGCACACACTCACATCAATGAAACTTGTAGCATATTTAATATAATTTCCCTCGTCTCTCTTGATTAATTCAGAATCATTCCGTCTTACGTTCAATTGCATCACAGCATAAAGTGACGCACTAAGTAAATAATAATATGCAGCAGACAGTCGTCGTAGTCCTTCCCTCTTCTACCCACTCACGGTAGGTGTCGAGGTTGTATATTTTCACTTGATCACACTCAGACACACACCACAATCGGTATTACTCCCCTGGATTGGTGATAAGCTCGTCGCAGAGACCTCTACCTGACAACACAAATATTCGCAAGAGACAAACATTCATGCCCCCAGTGGGATTCGAACCCACGATCCCAGCAAGCGCTCGGCCGCAGACCCACGCCTTAGACCGCGCAGCCACTGGGATCGGCAAATGCAGGACATAACTAGTTTAAGAAGTTGACACTTCCTCATTACACTCCAATATTGCCTCGAACAAAAAGAAAGTCCAGTTTTTGGGTTTCCCATCCGCTTGTGCGCGTGCATAACTATTTCCAGTTTGTGCCGACAAGCTCAACACAGCTGTTCGTTTCCCAACTCTTTATTACTAATACTGCTACATGTTTCGGCCGCATACGGCGTCCATCATCAGGCATAATAGAATTTCCAGGAAAAAGTGTGAAAGCGGAGTCCTCTCATTCTTACATTACAATAATATTATGTTACAATAAAATTTCTTTTTAAAATACGTAAAAGTATAAAAATCATAAAATATTGTTTTATTATTTCCAACTAAAATAATGAAAATAAACTTTATGCATGTTTTGGACAGTTTCAGTGTATATATGCTCGGAGGTCGCAACGTTTCTTTGAGTCTCAATGGAGAATTTTGCGTAGTGGACGTGTAGGTTTGCTAGTCTTGTAGTTTTTCGTGCTATCTTTCGCATTTGTGTTGGCTGTTCTTAGGTGGTTATGCTCTTGGGGACGCTTTGTGGGAGTTGAATAATTCCAGTGCGCTTTTGTTGTATTCTCTCGTACTGTTCTTCCCTTTTGGCAGATTTGTTAACATGGGTGTGAGATTTAATCGGTTGTGTATTCCGCGCCGATCCCACCAATTGCGGGCTCTGTCGTCCGCTGTTGTGCTGAGTGAGATCCGGTTGCCAATGTTGCCAATTGTAGGTTCTGTCTATTTTTATTATTTCAAATGGAAATAATAAACCAACACTTTATGATTTTTTTACCTTTACATATTCTAGAAAGATATTCTAGTGTAACATAATATTATTGTAATGTAAGAAGGGAAGGCTTCCGCTTTGACACTTTTTCCTGGAAATTGTACTGTGCATAATGATGGACGCCTTGTGCGTCCGAAACGTGTAGCAGTATTAACCCTTTAAAGACGAAGCGTATCTGTTTTATATAAGGACTCAGTGCGTACCGCGCTGTAAACACTCTCCACTTCGGTTATAAAAACCAGTCTCTTAATGTTTTATGAGTCAAAAGTTGCTGTTTGTTCTGAGATCCGTACAAAACACATAAACGCAATGTGGGCACCACGTAGAATTTTTTAATGTTAAACCTGGTGGTACGTAAAGTTACCGCTAGGCTTTAAAAGGTTAATAATAAGCAGTTTGGAAACGAAACGGTGTGTTGAGCTTGTCGGTACAGATTGGAAATAATTTCCAGCCATCAGAAAACACAGGATATTCAGAAGACAAGAATATCTTGAAGTTAACTAGGAGAGAACTCTGAGGTCACTTTCAAGTTCCTTGGTGCAATCAATCCTTTAAGTGCATGCTTCGCTTGTTTCATTACTATACTTCACCCATGAAGCATAAAAGAACTTCAAAGATTCAACGTTCCATGGAAGAGTAAAAAGGAATAGTTAAGTTAAGTTTGGCATAGCAGCGAAGAACTTTTTGTTTCTTTTTTAAATTTTTATACGACTCAAGAGAAAGGTTTGGTATCTGCAACGTTTAGAAGCGTTTGGTATTGGTAACCCATTTTCTTATCTGTTGACGCCAAGATACCTTTTTATACTGACACCACAAAACGGAATTGCAAATCTCCTGTAAAAAAATGTAACACAGTTTCCTCTCTGAAGTCAAATGCAATGCATGACGCTAACCATTTCCGAGTGTTTTGTTTCATAAACTCTCTCCTTTTAGAAGATCCGCCAATGAAATTTGGTTGCAACAATACCTCACTCATTCATTTACCAACACATAAGTAATGGTTTTGCTCCAAACATGCAAACAACTATAAGATTCAAAGTTTTCACAGCCGTGCAGGCCCGTAAAGCGATCTTCTGTGTTTACGGTCACGTGTAGTTTGGCAGGTGAGTACCAAGTTTTTGGTGGAAAATAGTGTGTAGTTTCACAGGCAAATATCAATACGTTGGTGGAACTCACGTGTAGTTTGGCAGGTGAGTACTAAGTTTTTGGTGGAAAATAATGTGTAGTTTCACAGGCGAGTATCAATACATTGGTGGAACTTAACGCTGTAGCTTGTTAAGTGAGTACCAACACATTGGTTGAACTTTCTACCTACATAATCCTATTGTTGAAAAAAACGCACGCCATAAACGCGGAAAGAAATAAGATATTTGAAATTGGATGTATCATCTTTCATGAGTAACGTCGTACAGAAAATAAATGGTGCATGATCAAAATATATTGATGCTCTGTCGCAGTGGATGATGAACACATGGCACAAGAAATAAATTACTACACAAGTAAGAGTAATGGATGGGCCGCCATATTGTCGCATGAAAACCAAATTCATTTCACGTAAAGAACGGCGATACGGCGTAATTTTTATATTGATAAACACAATTGTTTGTACCTTGCAGTACATAGTATTTGTTACTACTTATTTTGTATAACCTATTTGTAAGAAATGTGTCACTTTTTCTACTTCGGGTAACTGCAATACCATTAAGAAATATAATTATGTCCAAAAATGCCACCAAATTTAGATCCTCCTGTCTTCGCCTAACAATCCTACGCGCAAGTTACAGGCTTTTCTTCAAAACAAAGTCAAGAGAAATGCCCCAGTTTTTGAAGAACTTATCACGAATTCCAAGGTATGCAAGTAAATCCACAAGAGAGCAGCACTGATCACAGTGTGCCCACTAAATCCTATAACCCTTGAGGCTCTTCCAGATTTACCATCTGACAACACTGACTATCTACCATAAGGAGATTACAAATATCTTAGTGTCACACATACGCTACAGGGGAGGCGCACTTGTGAATTTTATACCTCTTTAAGAGATAAGCTGGATTAAATTACGTACGAGGTAATCATTTCTTCAGTATTCTTGATTCATAATGGCCCCCGTTTCTAATCCCAGCCTTCCAGTGCATGTAGCTGTATTCGAACAACGTCAATCCCATTTGTACGCGAAATTCCAATTAGTTTCCAGTAATTCGGCGGTCGTGCATTTTTTGCACATACGTTCGACTGCTAAATATGAATTACAGGACCGTCAAACAGGGAAATATTCAATTTAACCCCACATAACACATGAAATGTTCAGTCTTTAAGCTTTCGGGCAGCAGAGGAGAAAACAAACGGTTCAAAATTGCATGCAAGCAAACATTCTAACGTTTTAATGTGTTCCTAATTTCCTCGTGTTTCTAGCTTTTCAGCTTATCTTTCCTAATATATAAGCCTATCCTCAAACAAATGTGTTGTTGGGTAGTCCGCATACAAACTTTGATTAACCTTTTAAAGACGAAGCGTATCTGTTTTATATAAGGACTCTGTGCGTACCGCGCTGTAAACACTCTCCACTTCGGTTATAAAAACCAGTCTCTTAATGTTTTATAAGGCAAAAGTTGCTGTTTGTTCTGAGATCCGTACAAAACACATAAACGCAATGTGGGCACCACGTAGAATTTTTTAATGTTAAACCTGGTGGTGTGTAAAGTTACCGCTAGGCTTTAAAAGGTTAAAGACGTCCGTGTCAATCAGTTATTTAAGATAAGTCTTCGTTACTTTATAGAATGACATTTAAGTTTTAAGGTTTAAGGTTTGTACAATACTTCTACATACACGCACAGGCACACGCACGCACGCACACGCACATACACAGACAGTAGACTAATACGTACCCGTAAATTTAGGTAACTTTTAAGACGTGTTTAAATAAGGTGTTTTAACGGAGCGCATTATTTTCAAATATTTAAAGCATTTATTTACACAAAAAGCAACATAAGAAATAATAAGAGAAAATCCTATTGAGTGAGGAAGTGCCATTTAAAAAATTATGGAATTTTATTATTTCCATGTGTTTAAAATATATCTAGCGCTGCAACAGTAAAAGAGAACTGCAATATTGAATGGCAAATCAGTGCATTCAAAGCTCTAATCACAGGAAAGTTCCAATCTGTATTACAGCATTCAGTTGACAATAATTAAAGACGTACTCTGCGCGACACGACGAATCGCAAGTCCAAAGGGAGTTTCCTTTCGCAGAGTGAAAGCGACATATTGTAACCCTGTGCAAACATGAAACCCATCCCACAGCCGACCTGCGATCAATTGTCAGAATAGCAATTGGAAATATTCAGGCAATTTAACTTCAACAAACAGCAGTTCAGTTTCACGTGCAATTGAGCCTGCATCGCCCCTACTGTCATTAAAGTGAGGAAGACGGAATTAAAAGAGGGTTGATTTAAAAAGTTTGGAGTCTAATTCAGAGAGACTTCTACATATAGTGGCCTGAAACGCGCCGGAAAAAAAAACGAAAAGTCTCCAATTCATTCACTTTCATTTACCAAACAAGATAGAAATGAACTTAAATTTACACAAAGTGCATGACTGTTTGAAATGTAGCATGATTTTAAATGCGAGTTAATAGGTATAATTTAAAAAATAATGGCATGGAGCACAGCAATTCTATAAAATTACAGGCCCTCACATTTTACATAAAATACTCGTTACTTTCCAAAACCCGAACATTCCATGACCGATATTAACCGAACAAGGGCGTTACGGTACAGAATTTAGTCGCCCGAGATTTGTGCGTCGCTACTCTTAATACCTTACATCTTTTTATTCCATTTTTATTAGACTTGGACTGCAGCGTGTACCAAATATCCTTCCCATTAGTTGCCAAAACATTACAAGAAAGAACGCCGTACTTCTTAGTTCGTTTTCAGGCCTGTGGAAGGAAACGACTGTGTTTGCAAGCTGCATTTTATTGATGCCTACCGATGTGACCATAAAAAGCCGTCGTGCAGTCAACTTGGGCTGCGTAGCAGCACATTATATACTGTTCACTGATTTAATGTGTTTCATGTCCGTGCACTGTATTATACAAAAACACTAATCGCCAACAAAATGCACAAAGAGAGTTTTATCATCAATCGTAACACACTCCTACATGTTTCGACCCTGCTGGGTCATCTTCAGGGAGAACTATTTTTATCATTGCACTACGGTTGCACTTTATAGTAGAGTGAGAATGTGCTGTTGACTGTGTACTGCGTTGCTTTTGGAGGCGTGAACTGTCTGCGGTCTGCAGGCCGAGGCCGCAGAGAGTTCACGCCCCCAGTACACAATATACAGTCAACAGCACATTCTCACTCAACTATAAAGTGCAACCTTAGTGTAACGATAACAAAAGTTCTCCCTGAAGATGACCCAGCAGGGTCGAAACATGTAGGAGTGTGTTACAATTGATGATAAAACTCTTTGTGTATTTTGTTGGCGATTAGTGTTTTTGCATACTGTTCACTGGTTTACCCTTTCCCTATTAAAACAGTATCATACTGTTGTGTATATCCTGTTGAATATCTGTGGTGTGTCATTTCATGGAAACCTACCCTTTGTAGAGAACTATGTCATATCTGCGAGCATTTTCCCGTAAGAGAACTTTTTTAAAACGAACCCTATATCTGGGTCGAAAAGGTACACACAACAAAAGTACGTAACCAACTAATAAGTCCCAAAAACAGAGTACAAGTAAGGTAAGAACAAAAATTGACTCCCCTCATATATTGGAAAAGTATGCGAGAACTGTTACAAAGTTAAAGAAGTCACGAAGACAAAGAACTATTTCAGATAAACACACAATTAGGTATTTAATAAATGCATTTGCCATTGATCCATATGATCGCAGAGGCCTTGTATAACTCGTAGGCATATGTAGGGCAGACAGGATGCGCTGTAAATATCAGATCCAAAGCGGACGTGAACAGCATTAGACACAACAAAGAGGACTGATCAGACAACACACAAAGTAAACAACAGTTACCATTAGGGAAAATGCAAGAGTTCATGAAGAAAATTAAATACGGTAGGATAGTTAGGAATACAAATACAAGAAAGCTTTCATATTGAAGCACACACGAAATTAAACTCGTTAATAGAAACACCCTATAGCCTGAATAAGAATTTCTTAATCATGTAATCCTGCAGATGACAAAGCCCTACCGAAATATGTAGGGAGTGTCAAGGGTTCTATTAACCCTTTAAAGACGAAGCGTATCTGTTTTATATAAGGACTCAGTGCGTACCGCGCTGTAAACACTCTCCACTTCGGTTATAAAACCCAGTCTCTTAATGTTTTATAAGGCANTATAGCCTGAATAAGAATTTCTTAATCATGTAATCCTGCAGATGACAAAGCCCTACCGAAATATGTAGGGAGTGTCAAGGGTTCTATTAACCCTTTAAAGACGAAGCGTATCTGTTTTATTTAAGGACTCAGTGCGTACCGCGCTGTAAACACTCTCCACTTCGGTTATAAAACCCAGTCTCTTAATGTTTTATAAGGCAAAAGTTGCTGTTTGTTCTGAGATCCGTACAAAACACATAAACGCAATGTGGGCACCACGTAGAACCTTTTAATGTTAAACCTGGTGGTATGTAAAGTTACCGCTAGGCTTTAAAAGGTTAACAAACGTGGTTGTATTTAGATTGTGTTTTATTACTGCTTTGTTTGGTGATATAATTTATTTGTAAAGAAATAAATTATATCAGTGATGTCAGTTTTAGCTCATATTGAAGACAATGTTGCGACCATGAAACGTAAATTCTGCTCGTGCTTACCGGGTCACTATGCTTACTAAGGTAATGGCTTTACAGCGATGTATCAAACACTGAAGTTCTGTCAACGTAGTACAAAAGACCACATGCCGCATGGCAAAATACTGATACGCTGATCATGCAAATACTCCGAAGAAAACAAGGAAACCTCAAGATCCTGACAGTCTTCTAGGCAACAACCACGTACGTGTTCTTACTCACTAATGTATAAATTAACCCTTTAAAGACGAAACGTAATCTGCTTTATATAAAGACTGTGCGTACCGCGCAGTAAACACTTTCAACCTCGGTTATAAAAAACGAATGAGTTGCTGATGTTTACGGTAAAAGTTGCTGTTTGTTCTGAGATCCGTACAAAACACGTAAACGCGATTTGAGCACCATGGAGAATTATTTAATATTGCACCTGGCGGTACGTAAAGTTACCGCTAGGCTTTAAAAGGTTAAAAAGTCTATAATTTGTCAAATATTCTGCTGCACAAGTAACTGCTTTCTTTTCACATCGCAATAAACCCTTTTTCATAGCACCACAAGGCATTAGCATAAATCTTCTCAATATAAAACAAATCGAATTCACGGCATATTTAAAAACCCGAATGAAACTTACAGGATGGGTCTCAGGATTTATGACCAGCGTAATATTCCCAGAATGTCTTCCAACACAGTACGTAAGATTTTAAGCTGTTAAGGCGCAAAATGAAAGGCAGTCCTTGCGGGTTTTCCGTCGCATCAAAATTTGGTACAAAATCAAAATTTCAGAGACCTGCTTCTTCTCCATAATCAAGGTCGACCTTAAATTCTGATGACATAAGCACAGCAGATGTGCGAAACTTTGGATTTTAACACAATTTTGACGCGGCTGATACGTGGTGAGAATTTTAGTACATTTTGATGCACTGTGTACAAAAAAAAAACCATACAAACTTTGCGATGAATAAGAAATAGTAAAGAAAGAACTGGAAATTCTAGAACCTGTCTTCGTGAAACCTAGAAGCAAAACTCTCATCTTTTTTTTCAACTCCTTCTGACTGTTATTGGCGTGGTATTTTGAAATATGACATTACCATTTTTCTCAAATACCGACTCATAATTAACCCTTTAAAGACGAAGCGTATGTGTTTTATGTAAGGACTCACTCCGTACCGCGCTGTAAACACTCTCCACTTGGGTTATAAAAACCAATCTCTTGATGTTTTATAAGGCAAAAGTTGCTGTTTGTTCTGAGATCCGTACAAAACACATAAACGCAATGTGGGCACCACGTAGAATTTTTTAAAGTTAAACCTAGCCGTATGTAAAGTTACCGCTAGGCTTTAGAAGGTTAATAGTGACTACATGTCTGTCATCGCCGCCAAATTCTAAGCATAAGGGCGCAAAGTTAAGTTTATATAGAAATCTCCACATTCAACAGTTTCAGATTCTAATCGCATGACACCGGACATTTGAGCAGAAGCCCATGGGAAAGCACATACATGTTGACAGCTTGTTCTAATGAACCTGATTGCTTAAACTGATAGGTAAGAGATAAATCAGTGAACAATGTATAATGTGCTGTTACACAGCCTAGCGTGACGCCACGAGAGATATTTATGGTCACATCGGTAGGCATCAATAAAATGCAGCTTGCAAATACAGCTGTCTCCTTCCACAAAGCTGAAAACACAAACCACGAAATACAGCTGTTGTTTCATATAATGTTGACAACTAATGTGAAGGATAATTAGTACACAGTCTTGTCGAAAACTGGCCGGGCTATATCGGCACAGTTACAAAATTCAGGGTTGTATTCTATTTCGTGAAAAATAAAAAGTAATATTCCTCTCCTAATAAAGATGAGTCTCCAGTCTTATAACTACCACATTTATGATAATCTTTGCATTTCATTTTAATATTGTACTATACGTAACTTGGGGGCACGCGGTGGCGCAGTTGGTTGAGGCACTGCGCTACAAACCGGAAGGTCGCGGGTTCGATTCCCGATAGTGTCAATGGCATTTTCATTGACGTAATCCTTCCGGTAGCCCTGGCCCTTTGTCCCCCAGGAATATTTCCTTGGGGGTAAAGGCGGCCGGTACGTAGGGCTGACAACCTTACCACCTTCATGTGCCGACTGTCTAGAAATCTGGCAGCCTCAACGTTCTGGAACCGTCAGGGCCTGTCCAAACTATACCTAACTTACATAGTCAAGTGGTGCAAATAATGACTTAAGATCTGACAAAGAATTCAGCCCTCATAACTTCTACGCCGTTGGATAAATACAACTTCATGAAATTTATAAAATTCATCATCACGTGCCTGTAATTTTTCGACAGCGTCTCTAAAGTTTTACTCTCTCATTTCCAATTCTCAACTCACACTTACCCATACTTACTACTATAGGCTACGCTGCTTCGAAACGAGTCTTTGGGCTGTCGAGACCAACGGCAGCTGCAGCTAACTAATACTAAACTAATGAAGTGCCTTGTGTCTCGATACTGAAGATATCTTCTTCACTTTGTAACATTTTATTAGTACACAAATTCAGTCAGAAATGCTTCATTAAGTTTGAATGAATTTAATATAGCAGCAGATAGGTGCTACGTAATACAGATGCGAAATACAATCTGTAGAGAACGGTAAATAACCATCCTTTCTCTCTCCCTTTCACGAGCTGCTGCTACCGAGATTAATTTACAAATCCACATTCATGTATCATCCCACTTGATCCATCAGTCAGGCTGCTGAGCTTGACAAACGAGCAACGCGTCCGTGCTTCTTCATCCCCCACACCCAAACCCCAGCTCCCCCGCCCCCCCTCCCCGAAATCCCCCAGCAGGATGCACCAACCGCTGTGAAATGTACAGTGGCTAACAGGTTATGTTTCAACAAGTTTCCTACAGTCATCCTATCTTTTTACTACTAGGCTATGTGCAACAATGTTTTAAACACATCATAAAGAAGATTCCAAACTGAAACTATTGCAGACGCGTTCCATTACGTGCTGATTCGGTTCAATTAGATTGAGTCAGCAGTCTGCACTGCAGGAGGGTTTCTGCCCATCCAGATAGAACCTTATTTCAATCTTGACAGGGAAACTGCAATCGTAACTATAAAATTTCGTTGTTATTTTTATCTTCCTGGAGTCAGGTAGTCGGTATAGTGACTACGCTACGGGCTGGAAGGTCCGTGGATCGAATTCCGGCAGGGGAAACAGACATTTTCAAAAGTCCACACCCACTCCTATTGATAGGCACTTGGTGTGCTTTTCCCGGGGGTAAAGCAGTAGAGGCGTGAGGCTAAACACTTTACTTCAATCTACAACCGAGGTTGGGAATGACTGTAGTTCAACCCGCCGTCATGTTTTGTTTGCTTTGTTACCGAAAATGTTACCGAAATCTACCGACAGTACGATTACTGCCTGCAAATAGAACACTGTCAATCCATTCATTATAATCTGTACATTTATAAAATCACTGCAGTTCCAGCAATAATGATAATTAACTGAAGAGGTAATCAGTTTTAATATGTCACGACAAGCCATGGAAATGCTGCGTGTTGCAACCAGTAGTGCCCTTTAAACCTTTCAAAGCCTAGCGGTAACGTTACGTACCACCAAGCTTAACATTCAAAAATTCTACGTGGTTCACACATTGCGTTTATGTTTTTTGTAGGTATCTCAGAACAAACTGCAACTTTCACCTTATATATCAACGATTCTTTTTTTTATAACAGAGGTGGAAAGTGTTTACTGCGCGGTACGCACTGAGTCCTTATGTGTAAAACAGATAACGTTTCGTCTTTGAAGGGTTAATATACAGCGGTGTATCCCAACCATTTTTCCATAGACAAACACCTAAAATAATTTTTCATATCCCAAGAAAACCCCACCTACGAAAATAGGCCCGAAAAAGTTAATAGCTGGAAGCACAATTCAGTTACTGCTGAATGCCTGTCAAGAAAATTTATTTGAAAACAGCTGCAATATATTATGTCAGCTTACATTTTAATGAAAAAAACTGGGGCACTTTTCCTTTTCTCTCTCTCTCTCTCTCTCTCTCTCCTTTTTTTTTTGAGATAACTACAGTGTTAATTGCCAGACAAAAAATTCCCGCAATATTTTGAGGGATATTTGAAATTTTTCGCGGTATTTAAAAATTCTAATTTATTTATTCCATGATTTCTCCCGGAAACCCTAACTGATGTTCTGCGGAACTGCGATTGGGAAACACAGCTACATAGAGCGAAGAGTGCCCAGCTAAGTACCGGATTCCACTTTCGACACACAGTTTTACTGTGTGACTGAATTGTTATGTACACGTGCGTGATGGAATGGTTCAGCCATTAGGACAAGGGTTGATGTGTTAGTGGGTAGCTGATTGAGTGGATGTAGGCGCATATCTGTACGTATTTGTGTGTGTGTGTGTGTGTGTGTGTGTGTGCGCGCGCGCGCACGCGTGTGCGTGTGTGTGATGAAGTGGATAAGAGAATTACTGGGACAGTGGATGTGTGAGTGGTTAGTTGACCGAAATGGTGGTTGGGTACACAAAACCTGGGTGAGTGAATGAATCCGTATGAGTGAATGGGTTGCTGAGTGAGACATGTGACGTTGCAAGCATGATCAAAGCTTTCAATTCTGGACAGATATTATTCATGGGAACAACTAAAATGAATTGCAGAAAATTATAACCAAACCCTTGAAATCTGAACAGACTTTAAGTATTTTGCATTGCTTTCCATTCTTGGTGAATACTCCCTCACCTAACCGCATACAAGTGCTGTAAAGATACCTGTGTGTCTTGATCTTTGTCTGCGGTTGATATCTGCTGTTGATAACATTCACCCACATTTATTTAGACCTTCCTGTAGCCTTATTCCGAAATGTTTTCTCGTCATATTTATCCTACACTGCCTCACTTCCCTTTCTACAGGCTTATATGTCCGAAAAACCTCGAAAAACATAACTGGATTATGATAAAAATTACACTCACTTGATTATTTTACAAAGCTATGTGAATGCTAAGATGAATTATGGCAATGCGATACTGAATTAAGAATCGGGACGAATGTAAAAAGGATATATCACTACTTGTTGTGACGTAAAACCCCCGGGATTTTTCTGTGTTCGAAACAGGTACTTCCAAAAGCACAGCCTGACATGTTACTACAATGCCAACTACATCAGAGACGAAGCACAATAAGAAAATAATATAAACTGGGGAGCAATAACTGTCAGGCTACAAAAGGGTACACGACAGTTCTCGAGGTCTGTAGCTTTAGATATCCACATCTACAGGGAAGTTACTCTGACCAACGAACCTTTAGTTGCAGAGAAAATACGCACGCTGTGAGGAAAATGACACACTTCCACTACAACGAAAAACAAAAGAGGCAATGTACGTTTTAAATGTAACACTGAGGCTCATTTGCGACACCATTGTTGCTGTCGGAAAGCAATAAGTATTTCATATTGTGTGTGTGTGTGTGTGTGTGTGTGTGTGTGTGTGTGTGTGTGTGTGTGCAGCCTCAGTTATCCAGCACGAAAAGTGAATGCGCCGTATTATATTGTCACCTGTGGCCTGTCCGACTCTACCATATATTTCCACATTATCTCATAAACGGCACGATTTTCGGAAAACAGTTAGAGAACGTTAAATGTGTTTTCATTTTCTCTACAACTTTTGTCTGAAATATTTTTTCATTCTAAGAAGAACTGAGCGAGATATGACCAAAAATGTACATTGGTCTTCATGTAAAGTACCCGTTATTCTTGTCACATTTTAATGAAACTTGAATTTTCTCGACAGATTTTCGAAAGAATGTTTAAATTTCAATTGTCCTGGAAATCCGTCCAGCAGGAGCCGAGTTGTTCCACGTGGATGCATGGACGGACAGGCAGACAGATATGACGAAACTAATAACCGCTTTTCGCAAATTTTGCGAACGCGCCTAAGAACTTCCAAAAACGCAGACTCAACACGACTAATAAAGTTCCTTTACGTTTTAAGCTTATTATGCTGTTCCTTGTAAATTATTTCCTCTGCTAAACAAATGGTAAAGTTGTACATCTGCATGCCATGAGTGGACACATGGCTCCACTAATTCTTAATATTAGCACTAGATGGGGTTGAATGGTCAGCTACATTCACCGGCCGCTTTACTCTTGGGGAAACCCCTCTCGATTCACGTTAACCTTTTAAAGCCTAGCGGTAACTTTACATACCACCAGACTTAACATTAAAAAATTCTACGTGGTGCCCACATTGCGTTTATGTGTTTTGTACGGATCTCAGAACAAACAGCAACTTTTGCCTTATAAAACATTAAGAGGCTGGTTTTTATAACCTAAGTGGAGAGTGTTTACTGCGCGGTACGCACTGAGTCCTTACATAAAACAGATACGCTTCGTCTTTAAAGGGTTAAACAGAAGGTTGGATGGGCCTCAGTGAGGTTCTGTATGTTTTGGAGGAGAGAAAAATGTCTCGCTTCTGCCGGGAATCGAAAAAAAAATTCCTCAGCCATCCAGCCGGTAGCCTTGTAACTATACGAACTGAGCTTTCCCGTCTCATATTTGATGTGTTTAAGTCGTTAAGTAACCATCGCTACTGAGTACGAATAAATTAACCAATCAAAAACAAAAAATAACATGCATAAATTTTCTGCCCTCTTAGTTCAAAGGCCAGTGTCTCTATACCACATAATGCAAGGCGATGTCATCAGTCTAAACAGAGCCAATACCACGACAAAGTGCGCACGCAATACTGACAAGTACCAACCGCAGCGTAATTGCTGTGTCACCATCCAAGAGCTGACACACAGCTACAGCTCTCGGCACTGACTCAAAATGATGACACTTATGAAAGGGCCACTACAACATGAGAACCAGTCGTGTGACTCCAACGCCATTAATGTAAGTGCTGAACAGTGTTCAGCTCTACAGCAACGAGGTCTTTGAAGGGCTGATTAAATTGGCATTGTTCACGCAGCAGGGTGTGTTACTTCAGTACCTTGAATAGAAACTGCTTGTAAAGGTGTGACTGAAGCCCGCTAATTCTCAGCGAAACGGTGGAGTAATTTGTTGACAGAGTCACGTGTTCCTGCAGAGCATCTAAGGACACAGCTGGTCAGACTATAAAGCCTGAGGTTTCTGGTGGCTTTAATCAGTTCCTCCATGGGAATTCCGGTAGAGTACCATCAAATAGGCCAAGAGGAGTCTTCCAAATAAATTACTGAAATAAACCCGTCAATCGAAGGTATTTATGCAGTTGAAAATTAGTCACTAAACAATACACGTGTTAAATAGTGGAGGGAATGCAATAAGAATTAATTTCAAGATTTTATTAAACTTTTAAAGCCTAGCGGTAACTTTACGTACCACCAGGTTTAACATTAAAAAATTCTACGTGGTGCCCACATTGCGTTTATGTGTTTTGTACGGATCTCAGAACAAACAGCAACTTTTGCCTTATAAAACATTAAGAGACTGGTTTTTATAACCGAAGTGGAGAGTGTTTACAGCGCGGTAGGCACGGAGTCCTTATATAAAACAGATAGGCTTCGTCTTTAAAGGGTTAGTGGTGTTTGAAGACTAAATACCTTGGGGACCATAAAATTGCATAATTCCAACACCATAATACTAGTCTGTAGAGTGGGACGGTCTGGGCTTCAAATCTCAGTAGAGGCAAGAGATTTCTCTCTTCTCCGAAAGGTCCAGACCGGCTGTACGACCCAGCTAACCTAGTATTCAATAGGCACCGGCGGCTCTTTCCAGGGGGTGAAGCGGTGGAGGCGTGATATTGACCAGGCGCCTCCATCTACATTGCCGAGGTTACAAACGAGTGGAGCTATACGTATACTCCCCCTATACGCCTTTATGGCGTGGGTATGGAGAAGTATACCTTTTTTTCATGTTCACGGGTTGTAATTATTTCTCTTACATCTAATAGTGTCTGTGCCATGAAATGAAGAAGGAAGAAATTAATATGGTAATTTTTACCCATATAAAACCCCACCGGTAGACACAGGAGCAGATAAAAATAATATTAAAATCAGGGCCGTGGTGCCGGTATACAAAAATTCCGACTCCGTCTCCTCAGTTCTTAAAACTCCGACTCCGACTCCTTCATAAAATCTCAATATGTATTAATAATGGTAAACCTATAAGACATTTCATCACCACTAAGTGAATCATCGGGCTACTTTTTAGACTTATAACCTATTTTTAAGTATAATTCTAATGTTTATTGTAGCTATCATGGATCTGGATTTGGAGTGTCTAGTTCAGATTTTAGATTGATGTCGGAGTCGGAGTCGGAGTCGGTACATTTTTACCGACTCCGACTCCACCTAAAATTCCTTCCGACTCCGATTCCACGACTCCGACTCCACAGACCTGATTAAAATCAGCGTAGATACATAGGGAGTGGGAATACAAACTAAATTCAATTGAGAAGTGTCATGGCCAGCTGAATAACCATTATCTTTTCGAGGGAGACTGTGTATCATGTAGTTAGTTTAACCCTTTAAAGACGAAGCGTATCTGTTTATATAAGGACTCAGTGCGTACCGCGCTGTAAACACTCTCCACTTCGATTATAAAAACCAGTCTCTTAATGTTTTATAAGGCAAAAGTTTCTGTTTGTTCTGAGAGCCGTACAAAACACATAAACGCAATGTGGGCACCACGTAGAATTTTTTAATGTTAGACCTGGTGATATGTAAAGTTACCGCTAGGCTTTAAAAGGTTAAAAAACAAAAAAGATTTGATCGATCATATTTTAAAAGAATTTTTTGCTGAATGTTTCCGTCTTTTGCGAATCCTGTTCAATTCATGTCTACAAAAGAGAGTGTTTCTCTTTTTCCAAGTGCTGTGTCCTCGAGAGTTCTAGTATCTCGTCCATTGTTATGTCACGTCTAGAATAAGGAATCTTTGTATGGATCAGTCTTCCCCCATCCATACCTCGAGTCGCACGAGCGGACAATCGATATACCGCTACTGCAATACCAACACAAGACCACGTCATTCGCCGTGATTACGCTTACCACTCTGCATGAATCGATAAGGAAATGACGGCGACCTTCAAAAGAGAATTATTTCGTCTATTTTTTAATATGTTCGTGTTTCACAATTGTGAAGACCAAAAAAAAGGTTATAATTATATTACAAATTAAATTTTGTTATTCGATCATTTTACAGCACTATATGAACCACTAAATTCAAGTGTATGGTTATTAATAATGACAGAGAAGCAGTCACCATGACTTATTTAAAGACACAACGAAACACACCCTTAAATAAACGTGATAGATGTATCAGTTACGGCGGGGACTGTGTGAAAAAGCAGCGGGAAAATGTGTGAGTTATGGCGGAGAATGTGTGAAAAAGTAGTGGGACAAATATGTCAGT
The DNA here is from genome assembly GCA_013340265.1 of Coptotermes formosanus. NCBI lineage: Eukaryota > Metazoa > Arthropoda > Insecta > Blattodea > Rhinotermitidae > Coptotermes > Coptotermes formosanus. The sequence continues at coordinate 132,614 of BLKM01009049.1, read as the reverse complement.
TATGGCGGGGATTGTGTGAAAAAGCAGTGGGAAAAATGTCAGTTATGGCGGGATTGTGTGAAAAAGACTGGGACAAATGTATCAGTTACGGCAGGGACTGTATGAAAAAGGAGCGGGAAAATGTGTCAGTGACGGCGGGTACTGTGTGAAAAATCAGCGGGACAAATGTGTCAGTTATGGTGGGGACTGTGTCCAAAAGCAGTGGGACAAATGCCATTTATGGCGGGGACTGTGTGAAAAAGTGGGACAAATGTGCCAGTTACGGCGGGGACTGTATGAAAAAGCAGCGGGAAAATGTGTCAGTGACGGCGGGGACTGTGTGAAAAAGAGTGAGACTAATGTGTCAGTTACGGCGGGGACTGTATGAAAAAGCAGCGGGATAATCTGTCAGTGACGGCGGGGACTGTGTGAAAAAGCAGCTGGACAAATATGTCAATTACGGCAGGGGTTGTGTGAAAAAGCAGCGGGACACAAGTATAACCAAATGCGAACTGATGTTATTACACAGACAGGAAGAGAGAAGTGTTTTATTTAACGAAGCTGTCAACAGCTAAGGTTACAAAATGCCGGTGAAATAAAAATAAAATACGAGGATGGGTCTTTAGTGGAATGATTCTGACGTGGTCCAAAACCGAAGTAATCAGAGAAAAACCTCTCCCAGAACCACCTTGCCCACCATAAATCCAACATTGACTGGTCCGGGGCAAATCTGGGCCTCTGCGTTGACAGCCCAGCAACTAACTGCCTTATCCACGGCAGGTTAAGAAACTGCTCGCCGTGTATGTTACCCGAAAGCTTAGTACCATGCAGACAAATTAAATTCTCCCTGTCCACGCCATGAAAGCATATGAGGGAGTAGAGGTATAGCTCCACTCATTCTTGGCCTGGCACTAGATGGAAGTAAGTGGTTAATAATAATAATAATAATAATAATAATACCGTATATGTAACAAAGGCCCCTTCACACCCTGCTAGGCAGATAATATTTGGAAAGCCCAGGCAGGTGTACTTCAAGTTTTAAGGCATTTTCAAACCAGCACGTACAGTGAAATAATTTACATACATTCTAGCATAGGAACAGAACACGACTGGATGCAAAGCCCAATTAGATTCTGGGAGCATTCTGACTATGCAAACAATAGCTTTACTCTGTGACAATGCGTCGGGTGAATCCCAAAGAATATTGCAGCTGCTAAGACGATTATTACTGATCAGCGGTTCATTTAATATTGTAATACTTTACATATTTGTTCCCGACAAATTACGTATTTCTTAATAGTGATATGTAGTTTATTTAAGTACGCTCTCAGTAACCTTCGCATACAGTCGAATGATTGGATGGCAGCAAACAATAAACTGAAATTGACATGAAAAGAAGCGGTTGTCATTCCACGCAAGATTATAGCCATTTGTGGGGAGGGGCCGAGGTAAACCACGAAAGCCTCAATCAGTACAGCAGGTGTCATGATTGAGATTAAAACCGGAACTTCCAAATATAAACAAAAACGAAATAAATAGACAGAGAAGAAAATAGAAAGGCAGCGCTTGATCCAACTTTGTTGTTTAGGAAAGACTTTCAAATCACTTTCTAGAATCCCTGAAAAACTCCTGCTGTATTTCACTTAATACGCGACAGTGTTCAAAACTTTCATTTATCTTTCATCTTAGAGTTGTTTCAATTAGCAGGAGTCATATTAAATTTCAATCTAGGCTCTGCAAGTCTTTCAGACCCTGGAATTGAGATAAACAGCTGAGTATTACGTATTATTTACAGTCTCAACTTACGCTATCTCAAATAATTAAAACAACCGACTTAACAAGGGATTAAAAATTTTTATCGCTCTTTAATCCAATAATTCTTCTTTCCCACTGTACTTAATATTCAACACATCTGCTGATAAAGGAAATGAGACAATGGCGTAGAAGAAAGACTGTACAAGGTTGCATAAGAACCGTCAGATACAAATATGGACACTAACTATAGCTGAAGAGCACTAATTATATAATACAGTGCTTAAGCGTATTATATAGGACATCAACACTGTATTATAGTCTTGAAAGCGAGATAGATTGAGATGACATAAAATCAACAACCCAAATACAAAGGAAAATTTGCTCTTCTATAATCCATAAAGGCATACAGGAGAAATGGAAGTGCAGCTTCATAACTCAGGCATAAGAACAGTTTTTTTTTCCATGGCCCAACAGACCCCAGTGGGCCAGGGCATCCTCATTATCGAGATTTCACGATCACAATCAGACACACCACATTCGGTAGGACTCCTCTGGACGAGGGATCAGCCCGTCGGAGAAACTTCTGTCTGACAACACACAACATTCACAAGACACAGACATCCACGCCCCTGGCGGGATTCGAACCCACAATCCCAGTAAGCGAGCGGCCGCAGACCTACCCCTTAGACGGCGCGGCCATTGGGACTGACCATAAGGATAAACAGCACAATAAACTTAAAGTAAAACGTATTACAGACAGTGAGAACAGGAATATTCAAACCCACAATAGGCCAAAACAATGGTAAAAAATACTGTTTGTTTGTTTGTTTGTTTGTTCGTTCGTTTGTTTGTTTGTTTGTTTGTTTGTTTGTTTGTCCCTCCCACCTTATTTCTTATGCCTCCTCTACTTCTTTCCTGAGTTGCCTCTGTGATTAATTTAATCTGTCCTGGGAAATACGCTTGTCATTCTACGTTCAAAATCAGCGCCACCAGCTGGTTCCCGGATCGCGTGCATACAGCCGGCTCTACACAGCTGACGGTAGGGTCAGTAACAGAACGTTTGAAAATACGCAATATACAAGCAATAAAAGCACTCAATAAACAATAATGTAAATAAATCAGACGTCAAATGCCGTGCGCATGCCATTGGCCTAGCCAAGATAACTAAAATATATGTACCTTTTTTTTCCATGGACGTGCTGGTATAGGCCTATACTACTAGCACTGCCGACGGTGAAGAAATTTCTAGCAACAGCTTGGGGTCAAATTCTACCAGACGGCCATAGCTGTTGCCAGCATACTGGCGTGGCGTCAGGAGATATGGGTCAATCCAGAACGCCTTGCATATCTATTTTCACTAAAATATTACACGTGAGAAACATTAAACACCAACAAATGTACAAAGAGTTTTTTTCGTCAATTATAACATACTCCTACATGTTTCGACCTAGCAGGGTCAAAATATGTAGGAGTGTGTTATAATTGACGAAAAAAACTTTGTGCATTTGTTGGTGTTTAATGTTTTTTGTATAATATAGTGCACGGACATGGAACACATTAAATTATACGTGAGGTTTCACACCCATAAATTTCGATCAACCTGATGGGTCATAACAGTAGGAATCATGCACAGCAAAATGTCCACAGGTCAAGGTGAACAGGGTGTGGATTACCTCGAATTACCCGCAAACCTCGGACTACACAGATTTCGACAATTTAGAACATGTGATTACGCATAATATTCACACTGTATTAGCCCTTTAAAGACGAAACGCATTCTGTCTAATATAAAGACTCAGAGCGTACCGCCCAGTAAACACTCTCCACCTCAGTTTAAAAAACCAGTCATTTGATGACGTGTAAGGTAAAAGTTGCAGATTGTTCCCACATAAATACAAAACCCATAAACGCAATGTGAGCACCATGGAGAACTGATTAAAGTTAAACCTGGTTATACGTAAAGTTACCGCTAGGCTTTAAAAGGTTAATACGTCCAATTTATTGTATTGGATTAGAATATCGATTTATGCAACAGTACAACAAAAAATAATAAGATACATTAGTAAGTTACGTTGTAAACAAATCAAACACTTCCCTCTCATTTAAGACACACAACGTCTTCGAGGCGTCGGCTCGGAAGAAATGCAGCCTCGATGATTCAGCAATCAGAGGATCGAGACTGCACTGCATTTACTCACATACTTGTGCTATACAAATAAGAAACTCAAGGCTGCATCCAAGTGGGGGGGGGGGGGGGGCTGTCGGGCTGCAGCCCCCTAAACCGAAATTTAAAAAACACAGATTTTGTAGATATTATGGTATCAAATCATTATATAATTTGCCCTTCAGCCAAAATCGGCCACTGAAGTCGGCTAATGACTAGTACATTAGAATTTTGAAAAATAAATTAATAAAATTAAAAAAACAAGAAGATAGGGGACTGTGACTGAGTCATGGAATATGTAGTTATACTCGTGTGTATATAAGTGCAGTTGCAAACAGTGTTATGTTGTAAAAGGTTTTGACGATGGTGTATAATATTGTGTGGTGATGGTTTTATGGGCTTTATTCATTGTCCGAAGAGCAAAATATTCAAAATTAAACTCACGACGTTTCGGAAGCTGGCTCTGTTTCCGTCCTCAGGTGAATGGAGGGGGAGAAGAGAAGAACACATCTTCAGTTGGGCCCCTTAGACAGAGCTAGGTCCAGTGATGGAGGCTAGCTCTGTCTAAGGGACCCAACAGAGTAGGTGTTCTTGTCTTCTCCCCCTCCATTCACCTGAGGACGGAAACAGAACCAGCTTCCGAAATGTCGTGACTTTAATTTTGAATATATTACTCTTCGGACGATGGATAAAGTCCATAAAACCATCACCACCCAGTGTTATGTTGTACTTACGTGACTTTTAAAACATAATCTTTAAAATGAAACAAATATATAACCTCAGGGTCATCCCCCCGCCCCTTCTAACGGAAAATTCTGGGTGCGCACGTGATGAAACTTGTCTATCAGTCCTTCTTTAACGCCTCAGAATTTATTTGACTACATTGACTCTCGTGAACAGGCATTTTGTTTGGAAGATATTAGTAGGGAGGGAGGAAGTAGGCCTAAAATGAGACGAGAAAACTGCATAACGAAGACCTTCATGATGCCTACGCCTCAACGAATACAATTAGGTTGACCAAATAAAGGAGAATAAGATGGACGGGGCATGTGGCACGTAGGGAAACAGACAAATGCATACAGGGTTTTGGTGGGGAAAGCTGACGCAAACACCAATGCGTAAAAGGTAAAATTCAACCTAAAATAGGCCACGAACGCCCAGAGGGAGAGTAGACGTATAACTCTACTTTTGCTTTAACGTCGGCACTAGATGGAGGAGGGTAGTCCCGGCCGCTTTATCCCCGGGAAAGACCCGGAACCCATTGTATAGGAAGTGGGGTGGGCCCCAGGGCCGGTCTGGACGGGTTGTGGAAAGTCTCGCCGCCACCGGTATTCGATCCCCGCACCGCCCTTCCCGTAGCAAGTCGCTATACCGACTACGTTATCCCAGCCCACAACACCTATGCGTAGATGGCTAACAATATTAAGATAGGTCTTATACTTGTAAATGTAAGTTTGGAGGGCAAGAAACGAATTAATCTAGCTCAGGATAGGAAGAAATTGAGAGTTTATTTGGAATACGGTAATGAACCTCCTTATTCCATAAATTGTGGGGGATTTCTTTGCCAGCTGCGATCTACTTATGTCTCAAGATTGGACTACTTAGTTGGACACAGTAGGATCAGCCCTTCTCATGATCCCAGAAACCGCAGAAGGCCAGGCAGTAACATCTATATATAAAGTGGTAAACCCCCCAACGTGAGAGCGGCCAACGACCGGATTCGTCCGTTTATGTTATGCAATTCACACTTCCGATCCTATCATGTGCTTCTACGAGCTATGGATTTCCTATTTCTCCAGTAATCCGCTTATCATCCCGTCACCAGCCGTAACCAAACGTGTAAGTTAAATAATGTTGTACAGTATGAAACGTGCAACAAGCAGTGGCGGCTTGTCATCATGAACCTAACTACATGCAGGACAGTCTTTCTATTAAAGCCAATAAATTCTCAGTTTTTCGAGTAATTCCCTCCATTTTATGAATGTGACTGCTGGTACACTATCTACAGTGAATGTTGGTATACCAGCAATGAATGACCCAGACTGGTATCCTTAGTACCACATTGAATCTCGACCAAGTTGAATATCCCAATATGTTTGGGTAATTTCTACACACCATGGCTTAGCAAGTTGCGTACTATTAAAATATCTCATTTAACTACATTATGCTAATATTACTACCTTCTCAGAAGTATTTCTAACGTTGATCACAATGTTCTTATTGCTTATATGTACAAGTAAAGACATACGCGTTGCGTAACTTGGCTAATAACAGCGGCGCGGGGGTGGGGGGGGTGGACTGTAATATGGCTATTAGGAACTTTACGAAGTACTCAAGTTACAAGGATCGGGAAGACTGTTCTGAACCCACCCTTAACATAAAACACCCCTTTCCGCCACTCTTAGCCCAACTTGTTAATTTGTCCCTCTTCAAATCAGTAGCCAAAAAAAAGAAGATTCTTAGGTAGGAAAAATATTGGGGGGGGGGGGTATTTGCCCCACCTTGCCCCCTCCCCCAAGTTACGCCTATGGATAAAGATACTGTCACCCTGTCCATGCCATGAAAGCATGGAACGGCAAGTACAGGTATAGCGTCGCTCTTTGCATTCAATCTCACCGGGAATAACAACACGCAAATGCGGAGCGTCTTCAAGGGCATGATCTTCATACGACGTTTCATGTAAACCTGTCAGTAACTTTTTTTTTTTAAGTGATGAAGGGCCCCGCAGCAGACGCTACGGACGCACTGCAGCCATGAGGCTTATTGTGCAGCCCTGTCATGATGATGATGATGATTATTTTTTTGTCCTTTTCCTAGTAATGGAGCACCAGTGGAATGAAACTGACAGGAGAAAACCGAAGAACTCGGGGAAAAACCTGTCCCAGTGCCACTTTGTCCACCACAAATCCCACATGGACTGACCCCGGGATCGAACCCGGGCCTCCGCGGTGGGAGGCCGGCGGCTAACCGCCTGAGCCATGGCACGGCCTGTCAGTAACTTACTGAAAGTAACCACACAAAATAAACTACACATAGACACACTACACGCTTGTTCTTCCTTGCAAAAGGGAGCAGCCTCAAGCCACACCTTCCCGTATGCACTTGGACGCAAACCTGGGTCTCCTTTCAAGCGACTTCACTCCAACAAGGCTTACTGTAACACGTGAAATATAAGACAGTATTTACGAGGACCAGACAAAAAACTTCGAAACATGTTCGTAACTTGCAGATATGTTTATGACCTACATATTAACCTTTTAAAGCCTAGCGGTAACTTTACATAGACCAGGTTTAACATTAAAAAATTCTACGTCGTGTCCACATTGCGTTTATGTGTTTTGTACGGATCTCAGAACAAACAGCAACTTTTGCCTTATAAAACATTAAGAGATTGGTTTTTATAACCGAAGTGGAGGGTGTTTACAGCGCGGTACGCACTGAGTCCTTATATAAAACAGATACGTTTCGTCTTTAAAGGGTTAAGACCCAGATGCCCAGCTGTAGTGGCTGGTAGCCGCAAAACCAAAGGCAAACTGTAGACTTCATCAAGCATCCCTCGTGTGCTTTGTATCACAACAAAAAAGGTTATAAGAATTTACATATTCTTCAAGTATAGTCAGTATAAACGGCTACGGGTTGGTTTCGCAGTTTGACCCATTCAGACGGGCCCTGAGGTCCACTCAGCCTCCTGTCATATGGGTATCGGAGACGTTTCTTGGGGGTAAAGTCGACAACACCCCCCCCCCCCCCACCCCACCGGATCTAGCTCCAAAGTTTAGAATGAGTACAGCTACAGTATACCTCTACTCCCTCCCCTGTACCAGTGACTGTATGTTATAGGGTTACTCTTAACATGTTCTTCAGAAAAATCAATTACACGAATTTATTTCAGAGCTGCACAAACAGCTACCTTAGAGTTACCCCCACCTGACAAATGTATTAGTTCCTGTTAAAAATCGACTACATGAAATGAAGAAGTCAATGTGCTGGTGGCCTCCGCAGCCACACATCTCTTACCGAATGTCGATGAAAGGGGATGGAACACGCACCTGCTTAACCTTCTTAACCATGCGCTAGTCTCTAAAACGTAACGGCAAATGCCCTAGCATCGCATATACTGGTCTCTGAGTGCTTGCTGGGTAGAAATTTCAAACGTCCATGCTAAGCCAGAGAAACGCGGGCTGTCGCGAGATAACAGTCGACATTGTCAACAACTGTTTATCAGATGAAAAAAATGGAAAACAGTAAATGAAAATGGCTTTAAATCCGTCTCCTAAAGGTTCAAGAAAGAAGGCAAAAAATGGCCCATACTCTGGGGATAAATGAAACGTTAAACTTCCGATCCTACTCATAACTAGTGAGATAATCACTTAAGTACACATCGTATAAAGGAGCTGAGTGACAACGTATCGGCGAAGGTTACCGAGATACTTCTCAACATTTAAAATTGTTCGGTTCTGTGAACCGAACAATTTTAAATGTTTCAAAGTAAAAACCTCTGGAAAAAAAGTTACCATTCCAGTCAGCACATCATATAAACACAGCTATATTGACTGTTGAGGTTTACGTTTACATGCAATTACAATATACATTCAGTGACTTATATATAAATGCTGCAAACGTTCGTTCCTTAGCGCGACAGAGCACCGGGAAAACACAATCGGATGCAATTTACAGAGTTTTTTGATACATTTCTATAGTACACCACAACTAAACATAATTTACAGTCTTATTCAAACTGTATCCTTCCACCGACCCCAAAACTGCTTACAGGCTATCGCGGAATGTTTATAGAGGTTTCAGACTTTTAACTTCGAAGTCTTGTCACAAGTAACATAACTGCAGACTAGCACAAAAATCAAAGACGAGGCCGGCTACCTGTTAATAATCTAAGATTGAACTCTGCTCGCAGGTGTGGTAAAATAAACAAATTCGCGAAAATCTGCTGACCCAAGACGCAGGTGTTTCCTTGCTTACGCACCGTGCGTGTTCGGCATACAAAAGCTACAACGGAGCAGCTTAATGTAAAGGTAAACTCAGTAGCACGGTAACAACTACCCAGTCATAGTGAAGGGATTACTGGTTTTTTCAACAAGACAACTGTGGTTTATGTAAATTCTGTGACAAAAAAAATCCAGGATGTATCGCTAATATACATACATGCACTAAACAATCAGTACGAAAACGGTACTGCACAACACGCGTTTCGCAGTGAAACACGTGTTGTCAGCATCTTACCTACATGCAACTGCAAAACCAGCACAATTACAGATAACTATTTAACTTCTACATTCTAATTTATCAAAGCCTTGTGCTTATTTCATGCACATCAACTCACCGATAAGGATTAACTGGGGTGATACGATCAGCAAAATTACAATACCGAGAGAACGACGAGGTTTCATTTTAGTCACGTTCACCGATGTTGCATACTCTTAGAATCTCAGGCTCACAACTTCCTTTCCAGACGAGCTATTCATGCTTCCACACACGAGTAGCGTTCTCGGCCGAAATTCTCCGTTTATACCGACGTCTTTCAGCCACGGAATACCCACGCGCACTAATAGAACGTTTTCAAATTTGATGCAAGATTCTGCGGACGCGCCAATACTTCCCCATGTACTTTCTAAAATTTCGTACAGATCGCTCTGTTCCACATAATTTCTACAACGTCCAACAGAATGCGCCCTCCAACTCACAAATTTCCCTCCTGTCAAATATTTCCCACAATCATGCAGCTCCGCCATACGCATAGCACATAATCACCCTAACCTCATTTGCCGCTCGCCACTATATTTTGGAATTCAACTGCAATAAAGCAACAGCCTCTATGCAATATGAGATTTACATACCCCGTTAGACTACATACATCAAGCCCCCTACCAACCCCTTTCACAAAATCTCTCTAAATACCAGTCTGTTACGCTCGCCTAAATCAATGCAAATTCACAACCTCCGACACAAAAATTGAGCCCTTCAACTACTATTCTTAGCAGCCCCTCTGAATAATTATTATAACGTTGAAATTCACTCTCTCCAACATACACGAAAATGCCCTGATCGCTTCACATACTGTTCTCAACGAGCCAGCTCAACAAAGGATGTCTTACACCTTCCCTTGTTACAAACAAGATTAACTATTCTTCGCGTTTGTAATTACAAAATAGCACTATAAAACATTAACACGTGCTCTTCAAAATCTTGGGCTCAGAACACGCTCAACTGCAATACAACACACAAATTTGCATTATTCCAAACTCATGGCAGCCCAATGGCAACTTGCACATTCAAGCCGTATCACACCTACTGAATGCATACATCTCCTGTAAGATCACATTTCACCCCCCATATTCTACAACTAAAATGTTTTATATACGTACCTTTCCGTTTAACTTCTGGCGATATAAACTTGCGTGTATTCTAGTGCATTTTGACAGTTACAGCCTTTCTCATTTATGTTTTACTGCAACATTCCTTTGTATCACAGATTACAACACTGGAATATCAAAGTTTCAATATGCTGGCACCTGATGCTTCAGCTAACAAACATAATTCACATACAAGTTTACAATACTACAAAACACACTGAATTCAGTGCTTAAGGTCAGGTCTCAAAAAAGATCAACATAAACATCACACATGGCACTGACAGCGCACCACAGGAACCTCAGTTCACTACAGCCTTAAACCTGTTTAACACAGCAACTGCCAAGCTGCCATCAATTTAACTCCTTCCAGAATTCACTAGAAGACTGAAAATTCCAATTACCTGTTTGGCTGCGAATTCTTTATTACGAACATGCCGATACACAGACAGCAATGACTTCACTGCTCAATTAAATTCTAAATCAAAATATGTAACAGAAACATCAAACAGTTTATACTACTGACTTGCTCATTTCAGGCCAATCTTCATGTTTATACAGAACGATGAAAATAAAGTGCACACACAGTGTCCCAGTCAGATTAACGTTAACACTGCCTTCAACAGCCAACCGTGCAGTGGAGTAACAAAATGGACACACGCAAGAGCAATTGCCCATTCAGTCCATAGCACAATGAAGAGCATATGATTTCATCTCTGTTCCTGTGGATCCTCTTCTCTCCCCTTTCCCTCTAACACTTTTAAACTTCCCTGCAACAACATCCAGGAAACACAAAACAAACATACCCCTCCAAAATTTTGTACAAACACCACAAAACAAAAGCAAAAGTGTCCTGACAGGATGAGACTCAAAAGTAACAGGAACCTTCATCGAATTTCTATCATTAGATTAACACAGATCTTCAAAACTCGTAAAAAGTAAAAGCCAAAACCAAACTGCAATGTACAGAAGGAAGTGTTGAATTTCACCACGATTTTGTACTGATGCAGTGATCTTTCTTACGAGCTGTAACCACACATTGCATACAGCAAGAACAAAAACACAAACTCAAAATTTCATACCACTGCACACATATTTCATAACATGTACAGTACAATATCAGAAAATCTTCTAAAAGTGTAAGCACATGACACAGGTCTGAAGGATACAGCACAGCTTTCGCCCTCCGAGATAACTGTATCTTTTCATACATATCTATATTCATAAAACTCAAAAACTGTCCATTACAAATGTGCACATCCCACAGCTTTAATAATTACAGTTCATCACTTACTTGGTCAAGTGCAGATGCAGTACATCAACAGGAACAGCATCCTCCATAAGGATACAGGATCCCCAAACCTTTAATTTTGCCCCAACCTGAACTATCATACGGAGACATCAGCAGAAAACCACTAGAGAACATTATCAGATACTTAGCCTTCAAATTATTATTTGCATTAGGCACTATTCATAGCAACATTCTTAAATAAAACCGACCTGGTACGTTCAAATCACGTCCTACATGGAACAAAGACAATGAGCCAACAACCAAACAAGTAATCAACACAATTTTGGTAAAATGTTCACAGTAGAATGGTATCAAGAACCTTAATTCTTATACAACCCTTACAACAGTTTAGTCACATATTTAAAAAAGTCCACCTATTTTCATGTTCATGCAGAACCAGCAGCACTTCAATGTGATACACATGATGGCATAAATTTAAATTTGTAATTAACAGGAAGAATATCATACTATGCAGGAACAAAACACAAAAACACACAATCAACAGCCTCAATTTGCGATTAATGAATATGTAAGCAAATCCTACATCAACAGGTAACCAGAAGTTAGACACTTTCTATAAATCCAAGACAAATTATTCAGTCATGTCAATTGTTATGAAACTTACGTGGGAGTAGGAGTAAATTGCTCTCTTGTTTCAATCATTCAGTAAGCTCCTATGTGAACAGAACAATTAAAACATGTGTCGATGCACCAAGGTTTCGCAGAAGTAAGAACCCAATGCAGGAATATTTGTGTGTGTGTGTGTGTGTATATATATATATATGTATATATACATATAGCTCACAAAACTTCCAAACCAGACAGTAACATCAATCAAGTGAACACTGCATTAATCCAAACCAAGTGAGACAATTTTATAAACAGAGACAAGAGAAATTCAACCATGACTGGCATTCCATTTAACAAATGAAAGGAAATAACATGCTGAAAACATACATATGATGCCACTCTGCTTCCGAACCGCTGGTGTATCCAAGCTGCCCTACAGAGGTAAAAAAAAAGTTTTGAAATCCTACACAAATTCTAGAGCGAGAGCAAAATAACATTACAACCGTCACTTATGAATGAGAATGAAACTCAAAGCTTTCCTGACCTTGCTGGGACCTTCATTGAGGGAGAAGGTCATTTTTAAAAACTATACAGTTCAATACTTTGGTTTCTGAAAAACTACCTTCACCCTGCTGAAGCTGTCCTCAAACAGAATGAGTTTCATTCGACATATGTAACATGGCAGATGATATGTGAACCACAAGTCAATGCCACTATAGGACAGATTTATATACTAGTAATCTACTGACATATACAAAGAAACTGTTCCTCCATATCAATGGCTGAAATGATCAAATATGTGAATTGCAACATTACTTTCACATGTTGCAATTACAATTATACTGAATAAGGGAAATTTAAAGGATCCCACGAGCCCTTCAATCGGCCAATGTATCAGACTGCTAGATGCCATCATCCGATTGTTTCACAGAAAGTATACTTGGTTCAAAACCTACAAGTGCATGCCCTACACATTTACAACAAGGATGCACAATTTTCTAGAAATCTAGAACTCATCTCAAAATTCTAGGTACCAGAAAAGGGACATGAAGGAAGATCCTAGAGACCCAAAAACATTGGGTGCCACCACACAAAATTTGGTTGCCATGACGACGTAGCACCTGGGATGTATGCATCCCTGCATAACACTTGAGTAGCATTCCCCATTTTCAGGTAACTTTTACATACAAAATATTAAGCACAATTTCACATTGTGTTGCTTAAAATTGCAAATGCAACTTAATCTTGTAAATTTGGGTAACATCATCCTGTTGTATTTGTTTAATCGATGTTGGTTTATTGATTCTCCAAATAATAAACACACAACAAATGACTGTACATTCACATATTCATCGCATTCACTACATGTTTCAGCCAGCAACTGTGGCCATAACTGGGTAATGCCCAATTATATAATTGTGTTTTAATGTAAAGAAGAGGCCTCTGCCTAATTTCTTCCCTTTTATATAACTGTAGCACTACCCAATGATGGCCACCATTACTGGCAGGAATGTTGTAATGAAAGTGACGAATAAATGAATATACAAGAAACAGCACACAACCACTGGACACAGGTCTCGTTAATCCAGAAATGCCCATTATGTTTGAAAACATTTTTTCATAGTGTTCAATAAGCCGCCTCACTCACAAGTAACCACGATACCTTCATACACAAAATATCTACAAAACAGAAAAACAGTGCGACATTCACAAACACCTATGTTAAAACTTGACGGCTCATTTATAATCTACACATGAATTTCGTAAGCCTATCTCCAGTATTTATCACCTTCAAACTGAGAGTTAAATACCAATTTGATGCTGCTGCCAATGTGATTCAGATTCTACCCTTACCCCGCCAAACCACCCTCCCATCCCCCCCCCCCTTCAAATCACAAAACTTGCATACTGTTTGAAAATCTGTTACTATACATACTTTTGTAACCCTAGATTAAGTGCAGGAAGTGTTGCACTCACCTTTTAAATGGGGGGAACACACAAATCAATCTGATCTCATCACAAACCTGCACATTCCCTTAACAGACAACAGACGTAGGCTAAACACTGAGTTTTTAGATACAAATCTCCACCATGTATAAATAAATCCTCAACACAATATAATTCATGTAACTGTCAGATTTGACATAATGTTAAGCGCATGGACTAGTAACAAATTTTATATAAATCTGTCCCAGTCAACATGAAGCACAGATCTTTGCAAAGCCTCAAAAAAGAACAAACACGTTACACAAACAAAGAGTCATGATTCCACAGGAAATACACAATGTAAAATTGTTGTCATCTGGCAAGATAACCAAAGTGGGGATACCCTGAAGCCAGTCATGGAAATCTCTCTGTAAGACAATGCTAAAATAAGTTTTACCCAAAGCTTTGTAATAAAAAAGACCCTTTCATCAGGAAACATCATCTGCAATGTGAAAGGTTAATCCATGACCATTACTTCGCTATCCAAATTTCAGAACGTTATATACTCTTCAAACTACCATTCTTCCTAAACAAGAACCCGTTTCTTTTCATCCTTGCTTTTCTGCCTGAAACTTCCTATTGAAGTATACACTTGTTCAAATTGTTCAGTATACTCTTGCACCAATACATAGAGAAAATTAGTGAAACGCAAGAAGAATCACAGTCTTGAGTACCAAACTGCTTGTAACATTACATAAATTTCTCATCTGGTTGCAATCAGGCTTCACAGCATCTTTAAGGGAATAAAGATTTGAATTAATATAATCTTATATGTATGATAGGGGTCGTTACATACTCCTACTGTTGTAATGCTCAAACATTTGACAAACCTAGCCAGAATAATGTTTGGCAAAAACAATCTACAGTAAAATCTGCGATATCTGGCACCCCCTGGACCAAAGGTTTGCCAGAAATCGCTATTTTCTGGATATCATAATATTGTACTTCATATGTATCTTAGTGTACCTAGCAACCTCATGGACAGACCCAGGTATATGACGTTTTTAGTGCTGTTGGATGCTGGCATTTTCCAATAATCAACAATTTCACACGATGAGTGCCACTAGCATTTGCGCAACATAACGAAGTCGCTCCTTATTTATCTTAAAGCCATCTGTGAATTTTCGTCACCACCGGCGAGACTTGCTTGGCCAACAACAGTAAAAATAAACCCCTTTCATCGGCGTTATGTATCTGCCCAGGTGTTAAATCGTGCTCTTGCCATAGTCTCACAAATGTATTCCTCTGCTGCTTCCTGATTAGACAGGTTCTTTTGACCAGGTACATCCAGCTTTCTTACTGTGTCAAGTCTTGAACCCAGCTAGCAAGCCAATGGACAAGAAACATTCCTCTGTAAGCTCTGTTGCTGTATACAACTCTTTAGCCCTTTCTATTAGCATCGGTCCTGAAACAGGTGCACCCCCAGAGCATTTAATCTTAAACCACTGCGCAGTACTACGTTGAGCTGCTCCAACTTAGGTTTCCGTACAATGTAGCATTGGGTAATGGCCTTGGTCGTTTCAATGGCAGAAGAGAATTTCAGCAGCTCATCTTTCTGTTGTATATGGCAGATGGTCGAAGATCCGATACCATCCCTTTCATCAACTTATGGTTTTCGCCACATTCCAAGTCTATTACATATGTCTATTTTTGCTTTTATCGTTAACACTACTACTTCCGCTTTTTACCAGCCCCTTCCATGACAAAATGAAATACTCCAGGCACTGCACTGTAACACCCTGCAACAGGCGACGGCAATAAGGCAACTGATTGTACCACACTACAGCATCCGACCACCACTTGGAGTAACGGAAACAATGCGTGAGCCAGTCGAGTTCTCAGAATACGGACCGGTGCTGCAAGTTAATGCAAGAGGGAAATATAATGGGGCTTTTTGTCAATTTTCCAGTTAATAGAAATTTCCAGATAATCGAATACTGGATATCACAGATTTTACTGTACCTGCATATGTTATGTAACATGTTGTTTGTATAAATGCAATTTTATTTTAGCCCGCAACAAAATCTGAGTGACATAATGTTTCATAGCAATTACTTTGGTGCTGGCTCGCGTTTATGTATCTTTTTCCCCAGTGAATAAAATAAACACATCATGGGGAGGTCATGTATGTACCTTTCACGTCCCAAACTACTATTTTGATGATCTGGATAGAAAGCATCTACAAAATACCCAGGTAATTTTAATGTTAGTTCATACCACTCAAACACATGCCTACGTCATAAGAAACTCGCATTTTTTCAAGATTTTCTCAACCTACACAGCATCAGAACACATCCAGTCCCCACCAAAATCTACTGACAAAACATCTTCCACGAATAATGCAACACAAGCACAAATAAAATTATGCTAGCCACTGTGGATTCATTCTCTACAATCCACACTTATCTTCAACACAACTGTGCTATCAGAAATAATATTTCCCCTCCTAAGCAACAATGTAAATTCTGGGGGAAAAATATTAAAAGCAACAGGATTCAATGCGCACACTATTAATTCCACATAACCATATTACATAGCAACAAAGCACTACGACTTTTTTCACACGTACCCTATGCACTATTAGAAACAACTCCATGGGGCACAGTCCTTGTGCAAACAGTAAAGTTCAGTCAAGAAAAATTTCCTGCGCTTTGTGAACCTCTTAGGTCCATCACTGTGTTCACAACATTCCACCACTGGTCCCTATCCTCAGCCACCAATTTATTGCTTTGTAATCTCATACCTACGCTCTAGTGGCCTCATCCCTTCAGATTATCCAACCAATATTCTCTCTCTCATGCATACTATATGACCATCCCACTTTCATGCGTATCCTAATAGTATTCAAAGCATAAGTTATGTAGGTGCTTACTATGAAACTTTCACTGACTTCCTATTCCCTCATCCTTTTTGCGCCCAAACATTCAATCAAGCACCTTTCTTAAACGCTTATACCTCATCAAAGGCCAAGGCTAATCTGCATTGTATTTAAAGTTCAACTTTGCATCCCACAGTCACTCTGCTTAGAAAAATCATCAGTTAATACTGTACAAGGAAATAATCACAGTCTGTGTACTACATAAAAGACATAAACGCACTCTGTGGGCAGAATGTAAATTCTTTAACAGTAAAATTGGTGGTATATATTGCACCTACTCTGCTTTAAATGGTTAAATTAACCCTTTAAAGATGAAGCATATCTGTTTTATATGAGGACTCAGGGCGTACTGCGCTGTAAACTCTCCACTTCGGTTATAAAAACCAATCTCTTAATGTTTTATAAGGCAAAAGTTGCCGTTTGTTCTGAGATCCGTACAAAACACATAAACGCAATGTGGGCACCATGTAGAATTTTTTAATGTTAAACCTGGTCATATGTAAAGTTACCGCTAGGCTTTAAAAGGTTAATGTCCTTTCAATGTCACAGAAGCCTTACACCCATACAAACCCAAGTGTCATGTAACATTTTACATTTTCTGCAAGCAGAGTGGAGGATACAATTCTTTAAAATGAACGGTGGCTTTCCATATTCATACCACATAGATCTTCAGGTTTTCATGGCTTCTGTCATGGAAATGAGGGCCATTTTTGGGGTTTGACACTGTTCCAGTTCTGACCCTTTACATGGTGTGAACCCCACCCCCCTCAAAACAGTGATCATTTGAGTCCTCATAATATGCTCTTAATCTTTACAAAAAACTTGTTTTGACTGGTTACACCTGCTTCAAATATCTGAAATTTAAGTACCTTTGAAGGATCTATGATTTTGTCCTGCACGTGAATATTCAGTGTTTCTTGAAAACCTGACCACCCAACTAGCGGCTTACTGTTTGAGATATTCTGCCATTCATGTTATGAACCAAATTTATCAGGATCAGCCACAAGCTGATGTATCCCATTCAACGTCAATCATTCTGTTTCTTGGACCAAATTAAGCCAAATCAGTAGGAATGTTGGAATGAGACCCACGACAAATAATGTGACCCATATCTCACAATAACACACATCATCCATACTCTTTTATCACATCTGGCATTTTACTTTCACTTGTCATTCACACATGGCACAGGCAGCAACCCAGTATCACTGTACGATTGCATCCCAAGAAAATAGCAGGCTGGGAGCGACGGCGCAGGCATTTGTGGCCCACTCCATGCACAGCAGCAGGGCAATTACATGCCCACACAAGTGGTTAATAATATGAATAATTTGCGTTGTCCTGTTATAAGAAATGCATAAGCAACAAGAAACATGACAGTTAATCAGGGTATGTAATTTCCTTATGGCTTGCGTACCACTGCTTTCAACAGCTTAGACTAACATATGTGGCATCAAATGATATGATTAATCAGTCATGGAATGGAAAGAATGGGAAAGGAACTGGTAACAGCCTAATTTGAAGCAACATTGAAGCACGTCTGGATACTGAAGAAAACACAAAAAATTGGTTACAAGCCAAGATTTGGGAAAAAGCAGGCAGGACAGGACTCAGGCCAGGATGTGGACCCAGGACATCCTACAAACAAAGCAGGAGTGCCGAACACTGCACTGCCAACGTACAGCGTCAAGGCATATAAAATAGCAAATAACATGTTTCACAAACAAGTATGCTCCAAATTAGAGGACAATTCTGCAGTCATCATATTGTCATACTTAAACGTCCTCACACTCGAGAAAACCTCAAATACAGGAACTCCATCAAGTACAAACCCATTTCCAATGCAGCCCTCCAACCAATCCCTGCCACCAATTGTACTTTTTATTATCCAAAGTGTGTCACAGGCTGTTTAAAGGCATCATGTTTTCCATTCTGGTAAGCCTTCTGGTTTTAAAAGACTGGGGGGAAAAAAATACATGCACAAGAAACTCAAAAATTTTTAATTCTAATACAAAATTAAGAATAAGGTTACACTTAATAATGTAAAGTAAAATTAAATACGTTGTGTGATAAGATAAACACCATTTCTTTATTATTAGCATCTAGTCACGTAGTAATAAGAGACTTTGTATATACTACTATAGCTATCTGCACCAACTACCAACATGTTGTGTATGGCCAAATGAATTCTGAACAGCCATTGAAATTTTGAACTGCTTATGCCCTAGGGGTAAAACTTTGAATGCCACAACTGTACTGCACCTCAAAATACGTAACGACTCAGAAAACAAAACAATGGATGTTTTTGATGCAATCTGTCAAAGCCATATTCTATGAAACCTTACTCTGTAATTTCAGAACACTTTTAAAATAAGTTCTTATTACATAACGTTAAAACTTGGACATAATTCCTTCATAGCCCTAAAGCCAATCTGGTTTCAAGTCCATATATTTACTATGCGAGGTCACTAACATTCACATCAGCAACAGCTGTGGCTTCCAAACATCAACACTTTCAGTTCCAAGCCTGAATTACATTAGTGCTTTAGTAATTTCTAGTGCTGGTGCAAACATGTCTGAAGTGTCCACTACTCACAATTCAACTGTAATCTGAATGTCCTGTACTGAAAATGGGGATGACATATATCACAGAAAACTGAAAACACGAGTTAATGAAATTCTTAATATAAGAAAATTAGGAAGGTGATCGACTTGGATCAAATTATTCCTCTCTCTGTCCCAGCATGGTCACTGGCCCAGTTAAACTTGTGAGTAGCGGGCAAGATAAGTGGATAGTTACTTTCATGTTATATAACTAAGAATTACCTGTTCTTTTAATTAGATGGGTTGTTACTTCAGTTTTCCTCTCCGCACAGGCTGTCATCACGAATGGAATATTGCTGCTCAGACAAATCCTCTCTCCAAAGTTCCAGGACAGATCACCAATTGCACAACTCCAACCATGGTGTTATTTCTGGCACCTTTTGATCGCATCATCACACTCTACAGAACTGCTAGGATCAACTTCACACCTCCCGCGAAAAGTAACTACCTTTTTCTCAATAACACTCACATACATACATACAGTAGCATGTGGGGACACAGAAAATTATACAGCAATTCTAACAGCTAAACATTACTAATTTGCCGAATTACAAATTACACGTTTCACTCCGTCACATAACCACACTTTCCCCTGCCGTGCACAAAGTAACCAACAAAAATTAAACATGTTTAGTAAGAACCAGACAAGTAAAAACCAAAATTCATTATACGGACATACTTTTATATCTTAAACCATCATTACATGGTAACACAATAAAGTCATTACAACTTAAACATAGGGGAAGCAAATATGGCAGGGGGTAGCAGCATTTCTAAAGAAACACACTTGCCACTCCTAACAGTGTCATCATCACTTAAACAAAAATATTAAGAAAATTGTATCAGACATGCAAGGAAACAAATCAGAGAAAAGTATTCTATATCCGCAAATTGTCCAAACAGTAATGTTACTCACTCAGCCCTCACAAATATTCTTTAACAGAACACAATACACGTAAAATTTGTGGATGTTCACACATTTGCGATATCTGGATAGGGGGCATTTCACATTTTGTGTTTTGATCAACCAACCAGTGAAGATGAAATTATCTGAAAGGAAATGCAAAACACACAACATATATATGTAAAATTCCTATCATGTATACTTGATTCTCCTGAAAATGTGAAGAAAGTTTATTAACATAAACATCTCCAACACACCTGTATTACTCTAGTGTGAACCATAAAATTTAACATCAATGATGATCCTACTTGACAATGGATGATATCAACAGAAATTTTTGCATGAAAAGTTCACAATATATACAGAAATCTGTTAGTATGCCCAACAGGAAATATAAATAAGACATGTAACACACACACACACACACACACACACACACACATTGTAGGCAATACACAGTATATGAACAATGACCACACTGTATATGCCAACTGGAACTAATACACAAGCAGATCAGTCTTCAGAGAAGAAGCAAGTAAATGAAATTCAAGCTCTGTTACATACCTAGGCCAACACATTGTAACTGTGGTCTTAAAAATAGCATTACTAATATTCCATTTTATGTCAACCATCCATTACAAATAGAATCATCTGTGACACCTACCTGTTCGACACCATACTCACCAACTTTTATGGCTGCTCCTAATACATTAGAGAGCCAACACAATCATCTGGCGATTCGTTTTAGCGCATTTGCCACACTGATGGTGACAGTTTGAATGTTCCCATATACCCACATCGACCAACCTTGGCTCGCTAGATTTTCTGGAGCATGGGGCACAGCAAGCATACAAGAAACACAACGGAGGAAATGGTATCGCTAGGGGTGTGCAGGTAATGTCTAAGCAAAGTGGGTATGCATGTACTCCAATGTCATGACAACTACTCAAGAGAACGTCTGCTCTGTAGGATAGTACTTCACACCATATGTAATTACTTGATAAACTAAACACACACATCACATCAGTTACTTGGTTGAACCCATTTTGGATCAAATGAGAAATGTGAAAATCTGGACCCATTTACGGAAGTACAGAAAATCAAATGTGCCACTATAAATGTCAGAACTGCCAGTGCAAGAACTGACAGACCAAGCACTTCTTTATAGAAACAAATAACACCAGCAATGTCAATTCCTCAACATTACATACACACAAAAAAAAATTCACGGGTATGACAGTGGTCTTCCGGCACTTCCGTAACCATTACGTTACAAAGATCAAGGGTAACAAGTGATCAGCTGTGGTGAAAGGTTAGTAAGACAGAAACAAAATGCACAATTACAGAATCAGAATCCTCACTCAGAGTGATTTTGACAGGAAACACCAATTCAGCTGTACCAATTTCAAAATATCGGAATTACCTTCTCCATCCATTGTATCTCATGGAATACAATTAATATATTTTGACAGAAGACTTGGCTACAATACTGGTTGGCAGAAAAACAGTCATGGCATGAACCCAACCTTTTCATGCCACACTTAACCTTCATCGCATGGCCTTTAAATTCCAACGTAGCCACTGATGGCTGGACTAATATTCATTTTTAAATGCACATGCCTGCACCTGTCTAGGACAGCACTTTTGCTTACAGCCATAAGAGTTACAGTTATGGGGACACAGGCATCCTGTTTGGCCACTAAAGGTTAAAAGACTGAAAACATTCCATGTCCCAAAGGGATGTTTCAACCTTTCAGAGCCAGTAATGTCATTAGCACAAAGTGTCAGGTAACTGCTCTGCTTAGAAATGGCCCATATACATCTGCAGAAACAAAACTGCAAACACAGCCTAGAGAAGTTATGTGATAACCACGCCGCTAGTTCAAATCACTTGCAATGATAAAAGTCTTGGAAACATGCCCTTGGTTTGTGTTGTTCGTATATGTAACACTAAGGAACTGACAATGCCAATGACCCCTGCTGATGTAAGGAAGCAATCTGTTGTGGTTACATGGAACATTATGTTTGTACTTTCAACAAATTTACAGCACACCCTCTAGCAATAGCCAAAATAGGTTATACAGCATTAGCACAAACAAAGAGGAACATAAACAAGCACCCGCATTTATAAGAAAAGATGCATATTACAGTCTTCTGGGAAATAACACCATGTAGTCAGATAGGTGAGTAACGTCTGATGAACACAAAGCCTCCAGTTTCACATGTACTCTGCAGCACAAGGCCATGTCCTCACACTCATACCACCCACAAGACTACGCACCGCCATTCCCCAGAAAACCAAAAACATCAAGCATCCTTATTATTTATCACATAAAAATAACAAACTGATGATTCTGTAACATGTTCAGAATTAGTTCCTTCAAAGTCCCCATGAACTGATGTGAATACAAACAAAAACTTCAGAACACTCTACAAGGCCTTAAGCATCCACTGACCATCGAATGGTAATAACAGAAGTAGGATGTGATGGATGAAACTGGTCGCGTGTGTCAGAAATAACTACTTCAACAGTGAAGATGCAGAAGTTGCTTATGGAAGACGCACTTAAAGAAGCCAGTTTTCCGGACCATGGACTTGCACCTACAATGGCACCCTCATTTCATATTTAACTCTGAAATAAGCTGGTTTCAAAATATTCATTAACGATTCTGAAATTAGTATTTGCTTCCAGAGAAAAGCTGAATTTCAGTTACACATATGCACTCACCAAACACTTCAAATTACTGAAGACACATATGGCCTCACATGCATGCACACACTTACGGACAGAGGAGCACATCATACTAAATTAACCCTCTGATGCCCAACGTCAGATGTACCTGTCACGCAGGGTGATCCTCAAAATGCCAACTAACGGGTACAGCAGAAAACCTATCATATCCTTTATTACACGGCCCCATTTAAATTCACCCGCTGCACATACCAGGCATTTAATTCCAGTGCCAAAGGGTTAAGTACATACACCAAACGAGCCAGCATGTTTGTATTTGAGTGATGATATATATATACAAAAGAGCAACTGAATTTCATTAAGTAGAAAACCAATTTCAAGGTCACTGATTTTGTACAGTTCATCAACCTGCAACAGATTTTTGCTGAAGATGATTAAACAGGGTATCTGGCATAAGGTCGACAAACACATACTGTGAAGTTCAACAGAACTGTCCAGTCAACTTTGATTGCCCAATTCTACCATTATCACTAAACCCCATCAGTGCTGTGGGAGATGATAAAATTTAACATCTTGACCGAGTGACATCATGACCCAAACAATGTAGTCACTAACCTGTCACACATATTGAAAGGCATGGCATTCTGGATGGGGAAAATGTACCTTTTTAACAACAGTACTACTATCCTACAGGATTTGGCTACTGACAAACACATTTTATGGACATGAATGTAAACAAGTAACCAACAGACAGAACAATTATATACAGGCAACATAACTTGTACCATCATTCTTTGACTATCCTACACCTGTTACCAGATTTTCAATGTTACGAACATGATAATGAAGAATATATATCAGCATATCAGTCATCATGTGAAGTAAGCGAAATTCAAGGCACCGCTTGAAATGCGCATCACACACCTACAAAGACTGCCAAATGTCTTTTTACAGTTCTAACACAAAACCAGATCCACAAAACTGGAATTCTACCAATCGCGGAAACTGAATACTTAAGTATGCGTTAAAATTAAACACACATTCATCACTCCAAAGTCACTGGCTCCATCAACTCATACATCTCCTGAATGAAGGGGGTAACAAAATTCCCCTTACACTTCTTTATTCTACAACTTTAGTCAGCTCTGCATATCTTAGTTACTTACGACTACTATTCTTCTCTCCTCCACTGTCGTGCACAGACAGCACTCACTGATTATCTGGTCCACCAGGCTGTCCACCATATCCACCGTACGCTGGGTAATTATAAGGCTGCTGTTGCCCTGGCTGCTGTGGGGGTTGTGGACCACCTACAGAAGTAAAAATTCCACAAACTGACACGTTTTAGACAAGAAAAATATAAACCCACCCCATATGAAGCTAGAAGTCAATTAGGAATGCAGTATACCTCAAAGGCACTGGCCATATTCTGAAGAAGTTTGTTATTTAACAATGCTGAGAACTAAAACAGGAAGAGGTGAATGTAATACAAACAAAGCAGAAAAATGTTGAGGGAATAGGGCTGCAGATGATAATATAAAATTAACACTGTGAAGAGCCCCCAGTATTGCTCTACGCCCAGCAGAAACCAGACAGCATACGGATAACCAGCTTCCAGCAAGCACCAGGCACACAGAACCAACGGTCATAAACCTCAATTTCGGCAATGTGTCACAGCAACACAGAACATTTCTTAACTCTTACATTCATCAACATCAACATGGTGTTTCACACCAAACAAATAAACACACCTCCACTATCAAAAACTCTGCACCACACACGTCCCTCCATGTCAAGCTACGAAACACGCGATGTCATAGGACATACCTGGGGCACCTCCATAGTAGCCTGCAGCTGCTGCCTGGTAGCCATATGGCTGGCCATATGGACCTTGTTGCTGCTGCGGTCCTCCTTGCCCTGGCTGCTGTGGCGCTCCACCAGGTTGCTGTTGCTGTGGCTGTTGCTGGGGTCCACCAGGACCACCTGCACCTGGCTGACCAGTCTGCAATATGAAGCAGTATAAACTAAGGGATGGGTGCATTACAAAACCACAACACCAATTACATATGTCTTAAATTTCCATCTGAAAGCAACTGTAATTGCAAATCTCTTATCAACGTGGCATAATTGTAACGACCCATATGTAATGCAACACCACATAAAACAAGGATAGTCCAAATACAGCACTAACCATATTACATGTTGCTTAACTGCAGTAACTGGACAAGAACCAGCACTGCTGGCTTCTCAGCACAGAGGTCTGGGGTTCAACCCCAAGTCTATATGAGATCTGTGGTGGAGAAAGAACTCATACAGATTTTTCTCAAAGTACTTCAGGTTGTCCAGCAATTATCTTTCCACCAGTACTCCATATTTACAATCACTAAAGTACCACCAACACTGTGTAACACAAATACTAACAGCACTGCTAAATAATAAACAGAAATGAAAAAACTAAAACTTTACTTCAAACATGCAAATATCTTTAAATATCAGGTCTTTAAAAGATATCTGATGTTTGTTGTTCAGCAATAAAAATATTCCTTCCATGTCCACCCAACATCCACACTATGTTACTCCACTTGATGAGACAGTTCTTTCAGGTTTAAGTTGATTTCTGTAATACTGAACAGTTACATTCACAGCTTTCTAAAACAGATTACACAAGTTCACTATTCCCAGATGTACAGAATACCATAACATTTATTCACATTATAAGCACTGGTGCAAGCTAATGCTAGCAACACTAAAGCCCCTGACAGCCATGCTGTTGTCGCCAACTCACCAGAATTAATTGGAACTTGGCAGTGGTGGTGCAAAGGAACATGGACAGTTGCATCTAATGTACCCCGCATAAAAAATATAATGGACTGACGTGCTGTTGTGTCTTGTGCTTAAATCAATCCTATTAGTTTGTGCTGTGTTCTATGTGATTAGACCTGTGCACAAATCTGCCTTTAGGTTTATTACAATCTGAACACCCAGAAAATAGCAACAGAAAGGGATAAATGCAGCGAGAGAAACCTGTGTTTTTAATAGGACCTATATGTTCTCCCTGACAGAACAGCCTGAAGATAAGGGACCCTGCCCATGCCATCATGGTCAAAGACATTCTCTTGAGTATGTTAAAGCGCTACGTAACAGCACCTATCATCTGCCATCACAAGTAGACAACATTCTGTGTCTGACATTAAAGAGGTAATTATGGCCGTAAACATCACACATACCCACATTCACCCAATTACACTGTGAACAGGAAGTTCTAACCGCAAAGGAAATATTGCGTTTAGAACAATTTCTGAATGGGCCTGCTTCCTTGCTTGACATGGCCATGTACACGAAAAACACTTCAGCATTTCATATTTATTAAATTCACCTTAGCAGCCTTCATCTGTGCCTCTATTGCCTCTGCCTCTTTCACTTTGCCTATAGAGCGGTAATATTCTGCCCACTGCGCACTGTAGTCTGGCTGCCCATTTTGTGTGGCAGTACCTGGCTGTGGACCTGCTTGTTGCGCCGCTGGTTGTGCAGCTTGCTGAGCCTGCAGACCCTGTAACAACACCAACAACGTAACATGAAACATATCTGAAATAACAATACTTAAGAACACTCTACTCCTTGCACATTAAAATACAGTGGAACTCACTTAAGATGTCTGTGGTTAAGAAGTTTCCTGCCAAAGATGTCAGGAAAATGTCGTACCAAAACTTCCCCACGATTTACACGTTACCTGTTTAATACACTTACCACCTAAGGAGCACAAGAAGTTTGTAACATGAATTCTTCACCCCCTTAGTTTTCCACATCAAAATCTTAAACAATTTCCAGAAGTTCCCATTCATTCAACATCCCCCCACATACAGCGCTGAAACGACTGTCAGTTTTTATAGGTTAATCTACGAGATAATTTTGACACATGCACTTCACACAGCAGCATGATGCACATCCTGTAGTATGTGAGTTAAATGATGGGCATTTTGACTGCCAATGTTTTATACATTAATTTCAATATTTTGAGGTATTCTGTGCACAGTTTAGATACTTGCACATTTTGTGTTCACTTCACATTGTACATGTGAGCAAGTTTTTCTCCTTGGGAGCGATTAATTACTGAACACATAATCCACATTGCTATAACTACTGCTCAAAAACCTGTGTTGTGCTCGCAAGAAGTTACAGTAATCTGTGTTTAACAATGGTTGTTGCATACACAAAACACTGAACTCTGCGGATGCCTCGCCTTAAGGTGTGGAGAAAATT
This sequence comes from Coptotermes formosanus, assembly GCA_013340265.1. Lineage (NCBI taxonomy): Eukaryota > Metazoa > Arthropoda > Insecta > Blattodea > Rhinotermitidae > Coptotermes > Coptotermes formosanus. Next base: position 105,166 of record BLKM01009049.1, on the reverse strand, counting down.
ACACAATGGGGCACTTTGGTTTTTAACCTGGAACTTGTGGCTTTCATTTCACTGCTAATAGTGAACAGAATGCTTCCAACGTATTTAAAGTGGATCAACTTTGTCACTAAATGTTTTCTTTAATTATATAAAACACCTCCATGAACATGGCCACATCAAAAATGGGCATAAACAGCAAGCCACTCTCAGCACCTGGAAAGCTGAACGTAAGAAACTGGATACCATTCAGTATGTCACTCAGGCCAAAACTGCTGAAGGACTAGGTAGTACTGTGAGAATGGTTACTGAAAAACTAGTTGGATGATACAATACTGGTAAGAATGTGTTACGACTTTCACTCATCTAAGACTGCTACATATTTCACAAATTCCACATACGTAAAAAGTTCTCCAAAAAATAAAACTTTTGACTCCTACTCTTTTCAAACTTTTTCCCAATTAGTAAGTCTAATTTCACCTTGGTTCAAGAAGTCATATGGAATTTTCAAACTTTTTCCCAATTAGTAAGTCTAATTTCATCTTGGTTCAAGAAGTCATATGGAATTCACTGTAATACAGTTATACAACCATTTTTTTATCTTCACCATTTGTTGGAAAACCTTGAGTAGCTTATACACTCGGAATCAACATTCTGAAACAATCCGTTGTGTTCCACCATGTATCACCTACCACGCCACATACTGTACCTTGTTAGCCTTAGCTTGCTGCTCAATCATCTCGGCCTCTCTGTGCATACCCAGGGATCGATAATACTCTGCCCACTGAATGCTGTAATCCGGCTGTCCTGTTGTAGGGTTAACTTGAACTTGAGCACCACCACCTGCAACAGCATCTTGCTTTATTTACAGTTCGTGCTTGGGTAATAAATTTTATAGCTGGCATTAAATTGTTCAGATTTCTTACAAATTTCTACTGAGGCAACTTTCGTCCCTAATTTGGCTGCTACAAATACACCAGCATAACTAGCAGACTGTTTCTACTGTACATAAAACATACCAAAATAACTGAAAAAGATATCATTAATAATTACTAATCTACAAGCATAACCCTCAACTGATGCAGGGCAACTCCTCTATACATATTTTATATAAACTGGGTAATGTAAAATGTGACTGATGTCAAAACACTTTTCTTACACATCAGCTAAGGTTTATGTATGCTAAAGTTATATGATATTTTTGGGATGTTTAATTCCTAACCTTGACTTTAAATTTATGTATCTCCAACAGACAAAATTTAACAGTATTTCTGCGAGTTAACACAACATTTAACCTTACTTCCAGACATCATATGAACCTACATACATGAAAAACAAGTTCAGTGTAAGAACCAGACTAATAACTGATAATACTGTACATACATACTTGGATCACTAGGATGTTGCTGGTTTTGCCATGGTTGGTAGCCACCACCCCAACCCTGAGGGGCAAAATGCTGTGGTGGGCCTTGCCTATAAAAGAAAATCATTTAGAAACAACTACAATTGCAACTAAAAAAATTTAACACGTCACATCAGGCCTCTACCTCGGGAATTACTACCCATTCCTCCCCACTCACGATGTGCAAGTGAATATGGTTCTACACAGATTTGGGGAACCTGTCACTGATTGCACCACAGATCCCACTCAATGTGAACATATCACACACAATGGTACAACAAGACCAACGTTTGCATGAAGACTGATGGTGTCTCTGTGCCATCTGGAATACTACACGGGTCTCCATGACTTATGGTCCAGGCTCCACAGTTACACCTGCACATAGTGGTGGTGAGAAAAGTCCACTCAGCCTTCATTTTTGAGTTCCCCTTAAGAACAAGCTGCAAGTGGTGCCAAAAATGTGGGCAGTTCCACAGTAATAGACTTCATCCTTGCTGGTGAGACTGGGTTCAGTAAGTTTCCAGGACCTTTATGACTAACACGTAACCCTAGAAGAGGAAGACGTACTTTTGTAATACATACAAGGATATGGCTGGTACAAGTGTTTGGCATGTAAAGAGCGCCAGAATGGCAAAGATGGCTCAAAGATATTGTAGCACAATATTGTGAATGTGAAATGAGAGCATTTTATGCATGCCCCACAGGACATGGTACATTGTACCTCAACAAGCATTAATGTTGTATTTCGATATCAACTTTCGTACATCCAACTGTTCTTTATCCCCACTGAGAAAATGTAATATCTGTAAACTCTTTCTAAGAAGTTCCACGCTATGTTCATGGTTTATTAAAATAAATTAATAATGTAATTCAATCAATGCAGTTATTATTTACATTATTATTATTATATTTAAATGGTGCAACCAGTGTTGTGAACCACTGATAACGTGTCCTGCTACATCCTGTAACCAGTTACATGCAAACTACTGACACTCGTGTTTGTTATACCGCATTATGAAACTTAATACTAAGTCCTACACCTAAACAATTCCTCAACTATCCCTTTCGTGCCAGACTTAAAAGGGAGGACCGATGGAACGTTCTCATAAACATTACCCCCACACTTGTGCAGAGCTACATGTATCAAAGCTATATATCACCTTAGGGCCGTACAAGAACATGATGTAACTGATATATTCCAGGCAATAACTAGTAGTCCTTCAGTTTTCTTAGCATCACACTGTGCGACAACTAAGCATTAGGTGCCAAGGGTTAAATTCCGAAGTATACAACAAAATAAATGAACAGAAATACCAGGCTTCAAGGCCCTAACCAAACAGTTCTACAATTTCACTAGGGACATACAAATTAACAGTGAAGTTCCCAGAGCTTTCTCCTCTTTAAAAAGCACGTTTTAAGCAAAACAAACCAGCTTTGGTAAACTACCATATTTACCCGAATATAAGGTGAGCTTTTCCTTAATTCAACATCTTCCAAATGGTGGGGTGTTGCCTCACAATCTGATAAACATGTTTCGTACAAGTATGATGCTGAAAAATGGGGGGATGGGGAGGTGAGGGTGCAGTGGTTATTTTATACTTGGGTGAATATGATACAAAGTTATCCTACTCCTCTACACAGAAATGTCTCCATAAATAAAAAACTTCTCAAGTACAAGTTCTTACCCTCCAGGTGGACCTTGACCTCCAATGGGATACTGCGTAGGTGGTGCTCCACCTGGTCCAGGAGGCTGCAATAAACATCACAAATTAGTTCATTTCAGTTGCTATACGCACACTCTTCACAGCCTGACATGCCTAGTTATGACAAATCTGATGTATAACAAACTACCACTCCCTACGTAATTTTTACATTCGATACAAAGAACCATGCTTGTACATAGAACAGACTGAACCATGGGTTCTTGGAGGCAGTTTGAAACCATCCTTGTTAATTTAATGGTGAGTGTGTCTGTGTGTATTTATATATGTAAGTCAATGGAAATAAAAAATAAGGCGCGCTTAATACTTTTATAAATACAGTCTACACATAACTGACATTTTAAAATGGCATAGAAATTACCAAATCCTCACAGCTGTATACTTGGGAGAGCACTCAATATATGGCTGAGGTTTCAAAATAGTGTCTGACTTACCAGACCCAGTCATGTAATTCAAATAAATTTTTTTAGCACATGGATATCAGTCCAGCCACATTTTTTCTTCTGTTCAGTTATTTCAGAATACTGTATTAACTGCTGAGGTTACAAATTATCAAAATACGGTACGATTATTATCACACACAAGTCTCAAGTTTCTTTACCTTATGGCAAATTTTTCATATCCTGAAATGGGATAAAGTGTAAACACTCTATGAAAAGAACAAAGTGTTACACACCATACCTGTCTTTACACTTATAGTCTTTGCTTGTTCTATCTGGTCTGGATTTTTAATACACCTGATTTGGATAAAACTTATATACTTGATCAAAACAATGAAGTGTTTGTTACACACCATTCCTATTTTTTCACTTATTATCCTCTTCGCTTGTTCTATCTGGTCTGGAGATCCTCGGATTACAAACACCTTCTCTGCAGGGTTCGGAGGTGGTCTCCGATCCAATTCACAATGTGCACCTGTCTGCTGATTAATTTGTTTGATTGTCTCTCCTCCTGCAGAATGACAGTATACAACAAAACCTTAATTAATCTTGCTTAACATACAACACACTAAAGGCTATATACATAAAATTTATACAACTCCACAATAAATACATTAGTAAACTTTAAAGGGATAATAATGGGTCTCCCTTATCTTAGTGACCAAAGATCCTTCTATTCCATTTACACTGCAGGCACAAATAGTGATCCACAAATGCTGTCACGATTAAAGATGAAAGCAGCAAAATAATGCATGGCACATTCAGTACTTATGAAACAGTTCAACTACCAGCTGTGCTTGTACAAAAATGCAGTCATGTATTCAAGACTGTGTCAAAATCAATAGAGAAAATTTCAAATTTTGATGGTGAAAATGGGTAAGTCAATACATAATTAATACACAGTAACATTCCAGCAAAGTGACTAACTTCGATACCAAATTACAAAATAATGTGCTTTCAGTTTTATCACCGTATGACATCTTCCTCATTAATGGTCTCGCGTTTCCAAAATACATGCTAACATGGCTACATAAGCCACCTGCTTAGCAAACACTGCCCCCTCCCCCCCCCCAACCCCCCCCACACAAATTCTTATCTCAAACATTTCATTATACATGTACTAGTAGTAAAATACTAGTGGAACTGAACACAACTTGTCTACAGTCTGCAACCAGTACAGAATTTTAACTGTTTACACATTCTCAGACAATACTCTTTCCAGAAGCTTAGCCAATGCTTAAAACATTCGTAAGATACTGACTCACAAAATGAACCCAACACTGAAGAGATTAAAAAGCAAGGTTAAAAAACACCAACAGCATTCTAGTAAACTCAGCTGCAAGAGAAAAATAAGCTGTGTGCAATGTCAAAAACTCTCTGAATATTCATACAGCATACACGGAACTGGGACTGATGTACTGTATTTCCATGATGTTTTAAAAAATGCAATAATCATAATCACCTCTCGTTCTGACTGTAAACATAATATACAAAAACAATGAATAGAAAACTATACATCTTACAAGATGCCTGATCTGTTGATGCAATACTGCACAATTCTTGACTGGAACTAACTATAGTTACCTCTTCCAATAACTATGCCACACTTTGCAGCTGGGATTGTGAATGTAGCCTCCTGCTTGTCCATCTGACCACCACCCTGCTGCATACCCCCAGGGCGCCTGTCCCAGCCACCTCCACCTCCATTTCCGAAGTCACCAGCACCACCTCCACCTCTGTTACCCATGCGGTCATAAGGTGGTCCGCCTGGACCTCCTCGCCCCCTGCCACGGCCGATCTCACTATCACGCCGCTGCAATTAAGAAGATACACATTGAATGATCCGAAAACAGTAAGGATGGCAACAGGCATGGCCTACTTAGACGTATTATTCCAGCATTTGCCTGGGAAGTGACAAAAACCGTAACAAACCTTATTCATGAATCAGTGCGCCAGCAAAGATTCAAGTGTCCTCTCAGGTATACGTCTGAAACACTGCAAATTTAACAAATTTCTGTGGCCACAAAACAGTACAATTTAAAGAACATACCATCACTCAAAATGACTAGCCTTGCCTCACCTTAATAGTACCAGGTTCTACCTTTGTCTTACAGTCCTTCAACTGAAGAATTCTGGGTTGTGAATTTCCCTACACATAACAATAAAAATGTTTGGTTTTAATGTTTGTTTAAGTGACAAAAATTTCAGTAACACAAATTACCAAACCTCCACACTGGGAATAACTGATTTCTTTACTCTCCCACCCACCATGGCTAAAGGCAAATTAAATACAGTCACTATGTTTTACTACATTACCTACTGGCAGCATGTAAACAACTGCACATTCCACTTCTAACTGATTATGGGTAATCCCGTAAAAATGTGAAATGTTTCGAAGTACCACATGATTATAATACAACAAAACACTCACAAGTACACTATCAATAAGCTCTTCTATCCTGCGCCTTGCTTGATCAACCTGACTGGGCTTCCCTGTCAACAGACACCTTCTCTCACCAGGACCATCATCACGTCCTTGTTGGAACTGAACACGCGCACCCGTTTCATTCTGTATCTTTTTTATCATATCACCACCTTTGCCAATAACGACACCAACTGCAGCTCTTGGAACAGCAACCTGTAATAATAAATCAGTATTTTACAGCCACACCTACATTTGTTCCATTAATGAATTAAAACACATTCCACAACTATGTATATCACAACTAAATTATATAAACCCACAACACAGCAAATACTACAACACATCAACAGCTACATGCCTCCTTACATGTACCAACACATTTTCTGATCACCTGTTTGCCACTCTAGTAAAAAAAAAAGGTATAATGCCCACATTTTGGAAATTTATGAGTCAAAGCGATTACTCATAACATGAACCACTGAAAACATACGGCAAAGAACATATTTCAGGTGACTCATTATACATACCCTACCTACACTTTCAAATATCCTGCAATTTTCTTTCAATTTCGCACCTTCACACGTCATTTCAATCATCTAACATCTACGACACAGCAAACTACCCAGCAACACACTGATTTATTACTTTTAAACTGAAGAGAATTGTAACGCCTTTCAGATTTTTTATTTACTACTTTCTTAATGTGTCTTCTGCACAATTTCTGCCCTTGTATTTTAACAGTATAAAAAGAGTATGAAATGCTTCTTTGATCATAAAAGGTACAAATCATGGGCATTCAGGAATATAGCCCATGTTATTAGACGTAATAAATTATTTCCATTTTACAAGTTTCCAATTTGCAGAAATGCAATGCCTATGTAAGATCAAAGTCAGATCAGCATAACAGGCATCAGTAATTAATACTAAAAAATTATGAAATATGACAATATTCCCCATAACCCTTGCCAAAAGCAGACTACCTGAGCTTCATATTTTTACATGCTTCAGAAGTTACAAAATGTGTCACGTCACCAGATTCTTTTATATCTCACTCACTGAAACGTCACACCAGAATTACAAATGCAGAGGTCAGTCATTAACAGCTGATTCCTTATGTGCAAATGAAAGACTACAGGTTCATGCGGTAACACAATTTAATGTGTAAAGCTTAACAAATAAATTGTCACAGAAATCTTCACTTCCAAGCTGCAATTAAACAACAATGTATTCCAACACAGAGACCTTTTCTGTACCAGGTATTCTAAATAAAATTCCAATTTTTTATTGGCAGGCATAACCAGTGCTTTTCACAAGTACTGGTACTATCAGACACCAGGTACAACTGAAAATGCCTCTTGTCGTCTTTGTATTTAAAAAAAGCTTTGTTGGTGTTTCATCGTGTGATTAATACCACCAGAATAAAACCAACACATACATTTCTGCAATCTACTCTAAATTTATAATATCCACTGAATGCACTGCCTTCATAAAGGTGTTGGCAAGCCACCCTGTAGAGGTATAACAAAAAAAGTTTAACAAAATGACACGAAATGCAAAATGGTGTAATGCTTAAAGCAATGATGTTCCAACAGATTCAAGTTTATTCACTTCCTACAACAGCTGCTCTACATACCTCAACCGAGTCACCTCCACCTCCTCCACCGCCACCAGAGCCACCATACTCATCGTAATTGTGATTTCCACCTCCAGCACCTCGCTGACCACCGCCGCCACCACCACCTCGATTATATGCCTGCTGCAAGGAGAATAGGTCTATAGACACCAACTACATGGAAACAAAATTGCCTGAACTACTGACTTCCTCTGTGGAATTATCTTCAGGAAAATCTTATTTCACAAGAGTCACGTACTATGTGAAATTCAAACTGGCTCTTACCTGCATTTCCTTTTCAGCTATTAAGTCATACACCAATTGCTTTGCATACTGTAAAAGAATTAGAATGCAAAATTCAAACGTTGAAAACAATCAATAAAAGCAATTTGTGACATGTAGTACCTTGCCCCATATTTCTTACATTAAATCTGGCCACAGGCACATACAGTGTCCCCTGAATCTCACTTGCCTTCTGTATTTTCAGCACTTTTCCCACTTAAACATCACTTCCATAATGAAAAAGCAACTTCAATGACGACACTTTCAGACTTAAGATCACCTGTACACAATGCTACACATGACCATCTTGGTCCCCTTCTTTTTTTACTTAGCATAGTGTACTATTTAAGCCTCTGGTGCTGAAGGTTTATTATGTACGCACGGACACACACCCACACAAGATCAAATGCACAGCATGATGTTCAGAAGACCAAATGTCACGTAAATATATCTGACCTCATGCAGCCCCTCTGTGCACGGTGCATTCAAATCCCTGTCTTCACATCACTATGAGTATTTAATTCTCATGCCAAAGGGTTAATACTAACATTAAGCAACAGAGCATTTCCTAGTTTTATGTGATTTTTACACTTTTTCTGAACGCCAGTGTCAGTCAACATTAAGGAACTATACCTCCACTTTCTGTGGCTCTCCACTGATTCGAAGCGGCTTCTCCTGTTCTTGTCCTGGGCCATCTTGAATTACAACCATCTTAGCTCCTGACTTCTCCTGCAGTTGTTTTATTGTTTCACCACCCTTGCCAATGATCAAACCAACCTTCGGTCCAGGAACCATGATCTCAACCTGTTATTACGAATGCAGCTATAGAATTCAAGTGACATCATTATTGCTGTATTCGCATTACTATTAAGTACCATGGAGAATCCTCTTGAATTCTAACAGTACATTTGCATACAAAATACAAGATAAAATACCAGCCCCAGTGACACTTAAGCAAGCAAAACCACCACTAAAATAATGGCATTTTTGAAACTGCTACTTGTTATTTTCTCCATAATATGCAGCAGCTTGTCATTTTCTCCATATTATGCAACACAGTTACACTCACATGAGCATGGTTGCCCGGACCACTTCCCATATTCATGTCACCCATGCTGGATCCCGAGCCTTCGGTCCGACTGCGCTGCTGCACAATGTTCATAATCAGCTCCTTTGCTCGACTAAAAACATGAAAAACAATTAACCAGTGAAAGTAAGAGCCCCCCCCAAAAAGACCAATGGTGTCCTTTTCGGTGATTCACCAGCCTTGTCACAAACACAAGACCATATGTGAACATTATTCAAGTTGTTACATCTTTGAAATTTGTGTGGAAGGAAAGGATAATTCTCAGATATGACAGTCTGTATACTGGCTGACACTTAAATCAGGAAACTCATGAACACAAATCATAAGTGTTATTGCCAACATGACCAAATCAGATCATGTGGCAAACTGACAAGACAGTTGCTGTCTCAGTATTTTATTATTTACAATCTTGCCACCTACGTTTGGGTCCTGAAATGATTTATACAACAGATCTTGTGAAAATCTGCAAGTCATGTTGCGGTAATACTTTTCTGTATAATAGAAAAGAAGATCTGTAAAATACAAAAGCACATGGTAGCCACACAACATCATTCTTAGACCTCACTATGGTGGTGATAACCAATCAACTACTTGAGCAATGCCTATAGAATTTGGACGGAAGGACGGACGGACGGACACCCCCCCACCCACCCTCCCACCCACCCATGCTACTGTCATGCTCCATGCCATTGAATGTAATGGTGAATAATACAACAGTGAATAAAGAACTGGAAAGGATGTGGAAGTAAGTGGTAACAGGCTAAATGCAGGCACTATCCCAATATCGCTCATGAAACAGCAATGTTCATAACCCACACAATTTGTCAAACTGAGATTCCTGTATTACAAGACAGATGGGCTGCAAACACACAATCTGTCAAAATGTTGTCCACAAAAAAATTGCCTGTCCTTATATTTTCATAAAAACGTAACATGCTTAAGTGTTGGTCTACTGAGGATCAGTCAAATTTCTTCTATGTCCTGTAAAATTACATATCGGTGGGTTACAACAATTTGCCATCTCACAAGCAGTATTTCCTTGGTAGGATGAGGAAATTAAAAAAAAATGAAACAGGACAGTTACTGTCTCAACTTTAAAACCAGGGGCATCATGGAAGTAAGTCAGAATGGTTTACTGTTTCAGCCAACATGCTTGTATTAATATACCCTACACAACCGGAAATGGAGCACCACATGATATGACCCCCCCCCCAACACAACTTTCCACAAATTAATCGCCATACATTTGCGCATCTGCTTTCATGAAATAGAATGTATTATCTCATCACCATTAACACAAGTATTCGTGTCTTTTATCAGATCAAGTTACAGGCTACAGGTTTTGACCTCAAGGTGATCATCTTCAGCCCATTATATTACACAAAAACAAAATTACATCGCAAGTTCATTCTTGTATGGTTCGATTGAGATCTCAATCCTTGGTTAACACAATATACCTGTCAATATAGAATTTTTAAACCCAATTAAAATATCAGTAAAAGAAACATCAAAATAATGTAAACATAGAGAGGAAGCAGTCTACTTATTTCTTTTGCATTTTATTTGCTCATCCCCAGAAGGTTCTATATGAACATGCCCTGTCACATGAACATCTGGACATACACTCCAGTCAGGTCTGACCAAAGTCTATGTGCCGTATTTGGTTCAAATGGACATTTAGCATTATACACGGCATATATGGCCATCACAAAGCAGAAGCTTTAATAGTTTGCCCATGAGGGGCATATGCAATGTACAGAACCTCATAACTGGAGAAAACAATAAGAAATACTGAGGTTATTGTGCTCTTGGCACACACTGCAGTTACACTGAGACAGGATGGCTGATTCTTCATCTATCATCACCGCATACTCAGATCACTATTGCTACTCCACATCCGATTTCTTGTGTCACCTTCCTGATCCAGCAAAATTTAATAAACACCCACTTCCCTGTACTCCCACACACTATTAAGTCAGTACTGACAAAAGCATTCAAATTCTGACCATGCACAGCCAAAGCAACAAAACCAGCTCTCAACAGAACTGGACAGACAAGAGTGTTGGGACATGTTCGTCACAATCATGTCCCTGAGCAGCGCTTTTACCTCTGATATTAATTCGGTCTCCAGACATTCTCATCAGCCCTCATACACAGAAATCATTACTGACAAAACAGCACTCAACAATCTTTTTCCCACCTAATATAAGCAACAGCTTACTTGATTGCTTCCCGCGATCCTGTAAGGGTACAACTCCTGTCAGGCATTCCTGCACTGTCTGGTGCCATCTGTATCTTGCATCCTGACTCATTCTGAAGCCGGCTAATTTGTTCACCACCTCGACCAATAACTGTGGAGAATGGGAATACAAGACAAAAGACATCAAAACAAACTGCAATGTTCAGATACGCAAAAATTATGTAGCATCGTTTCCATAAACTACAACATCCATAGAGTTATAATACAAGAAAGAACATCCATAAGAGTTACAACACAAGAAACAAGATGTAATACAGAACACATTTAACAAAATAAAATACCTCATTTCACAAATACTTCTTCAATCAGTCTTCAGGACTTGCAACCAGGACTGCGGAGTCAGTACACAAAAGTTCCAACTCCAACTCTTTGATTTTTAAAACTTCCGACTCTGACTCCTCGATTTTTAAAACTCTGACTCAAACTCCTTCATAAATGCTCAATATGTATTAATAATGGTAAACCTATAAGACATTTCATCGCCACCATGTGAAACATCAGGCTACTTTTTTGCCTTATAACCTATATTCACATATGAGTCTAATGGTTACTGTAGCTATCAGGGCTCTGGAGTTGGAGCATCTAGTTAAGATTTTAGACTGAGGTCGGAGTCGGAGTCGGTACATTTTTCCCGACTCCGACTCCACCTAAAAATTCCTTCCGACTCCGACTACACAGCCCTGCTTGTAACTGGCATCAAATTTACTGCAGTTTGGTGGTACAGTATGCACTCTGTACATACTCATATAATATAGGGTGATCGAAAAGTCACGCAACCTCAAGTTTGATATTTAGTACTAGCTAGAAATGCGTGCAATGAAGCTGAATTCATGGGGTTGGTATGATGGTGCAGAAGCTGTTTAAGGGCAAACACAGGTCACGTTACCTGACACCATCTCAGCAGTGGCTTTAAAACCATTCATCTGCCAAATGTCTTTGTCACAAGTGCAGACTGCGGCCTCCACGATCTCCAGATCCCTATAATAATTGTGTTACACTGCCTCTTCTGCACCTGCAAATAAACCCCACTGCTTAAAAATACAAAAAAAAAAAAAAGTTCGCACTTACTTAGGCCAACCATCTTATCAGGGACACGAATGTCTTCATTCTGAACGGCCCCAAGGCCAGGGACGCCTACACCGACGCCCAGACCCTGCAGGCCCGCTGCTGCTGCGGCCGCCACTCTGGCCGCCACTGCCGCTGCCTGAACTGCTGCCGCCGCCGCTGCACTGTTTGTTCCAGGCGGAGATGTTGCCTGTTGCGCTCGCAACGCTGCCAGCTGGACTCCTGCTGGGTCATTCACTGCAGCCACCTTTTTTGCTTCTGGTTCTATGCAGCATAATCAGAACAATACACCACTTCAAGATGGTTACAAATATAGATAATGGTCACAATCTTACAGTTCATAAACATCTTAAAATGTCTGAGAGGATTTGGGAGAAAACTGCCTACCCGTAATCCACGATTTCATGGTTCCAACACAATGTTGATGAGATCTGTGCATTTCTGGAGCAATACAGAGCTGCCATTTGTAACAGAACCCCTTTCACTTGGCACATCATTAACAACCTGCTCTGCACCAATGTATCACAATTAATAACTACATAATAATGCTACTTGAAATACGGCTTTAAAACATTTAATGACTTCCTAACACTGGCCTCACTCTCTCAATGTAGGCAAAGGCGTAGTTGTCCCTGTACTTAATTAAGACTATGCCACTAAGACGCTGGATAGAAAGTAAAGTGCTATCCTTAACATTCGAACACAATGGATACAAGTAGTTAGCGTCACGACCCAGCAACTTTACTATCACGGAAAGGAAGGGTCCCCAGGTACCACTGGATAGAAAGCTGGACGACTTCAGAGCAAGCCTGAATGTGATGGCCAAGGGCCTCTTAGGATAAAACACCTGTCCAGTCCGTAGCCTAGCCTACTGACAGATCTATACTGGCTCCTACAAAAACTAAACTCCACTAAGCAAATATAAAAAACATATGCTTAAAATAAGAAAACAGGTAAAATGACACAAGCCAAGTCTCCATACTTTACGACACAGAACAGATTAAAACTTCAAAATCACAGTAAAATCCTGACGCAATTAAATTCTTACTGCACGTCAATGTGTGCTGTATCCATGTATTGATGCCACCCCACTTTCAACCAGCTGACACCATTACATTAGGGTAATCATTAGCCGACTTTACCATAAAATTCATAATGGTCAAGTCAATAGATGAACAGTATCCCTCATCACAACAAAAACATGACCTCACTTAAAATGTTAACCCTCAGCACCTAACACTTATTGGCATGTCACAGGGGTAAACTCAAAGGGCCAAAGGTGGCCTAAAGGCATCAGCCAATTATGCCCATGCTTAAACCCTCTAATTTAAATACTGGTCTTCTGCAGATAACACCAGGCACATGATTCTGGTGACAAAGGGTTAACACTGCTTATGCATTTGAAGAACATCAGAGCTCTTTACATGACAGCCCCTTCCACAGAATTTGGTGCTTCTGTTTACAAATTAGAACATCAGCACTCTCATATAACAGCCACTTATACAGAATTGGTAAAACAAGCTTCCATTCTATAACAATTAAGCATACGATGTTTAAAACTTACATCATGACACAGGCAGCAAATGCTGCACACCTTCGGTGTGATCTTTACAATACAGACACATTTGCTTCACACTGTGGGTGTGGCCCTCATCAAACAGGGCACCTGGATGTGCAGGGACAAGTAAGAATGTTACCAACAAGCACCCAGCCACACAGCCAAACTGCAGGCGTCCTACAATCACCCACACTATGTTTCTGGATTTCTCCAGGCATTCATGAGCTGAAACCAAAGTATAAGGAAATCTGTGGCCCATATTACTCAATCATCTGTGCTGCTGTTCATGCCATGAAAGCATAATGGGATTGGTTGGCTACAGCTCACACATTCTTAAACTCAACACTGAGTGGCCAGTCCAGCCACTTTAACCTTTTAAAGCCTAGCGGTAACTTTACATACGACCAAGTTTAACAGTAAAAAATTCTACGTGGTGCCAACATTGCGTTTATGTGTTTTGTACGGATCTCAGAACAAAAAGCAACTTTTGCCTTATAAAACATTAAGAGATTGGTTTTTATAACCGAAGTGGAGACTGTTTACAGTGCGGTACACACTGAGTCCTTATATATAAAACAGATACGCTTCGTCTTTAAAGGGTTAAACCCAGAAGGAGCCCTCCTCCAGCACCCACTGGTTATGAAGCTGTGAGAGCCCCTGGAACTCTACACATTTTAGAGAAGCCAAATCTTACCGGTCTTTTTCACATGTCCAAATGTTGCCTGCAAAAACAATCTACCCATGAATATTAACACTTCAGCCAACTCAACACAAACAGCACAAATGAAGGAAAAATATGATGTACACACAAACTGAAAGTTATCAAAACTTCAGTACATCACTGTAAAGACTGACATAGTTCCAAATTGGCCAATTTCACATAATGGCTAATACCATGTCAGATGTGCGGAGACTTGGCCTGTGAACACCTTTTACCCATCCAGTCCATACCTGACCCGTCTTCCAATGGACGCTTCTGACCTGCACTCTCGCTTGTACCTGTTGGGTTGATTTTAGCTGCAATCTGCATCAAAACAGAGAAATACCAACATAGACACACCGAAAATATCTGTGATTACAACACACAAGCATGTTTATCAACAGAAGAGTGTAAGGCATCCTTAATTTCAGTAACGAACCACTCTGAGAAGTAACACATCCAATACACACAGCAAATGTGATGTTTTCCTGGGAATCTGTTAGCATCTGCATTCAAAATCACACGCAGCATCTACAACATCCCGACATTTTCCCTTTTTGGTGGAGACACAAAAATGCACATTATCCAAACTGGACCAAGCCCAAGAAAGACTAGATACAAAAAAACTGAATTTCAAAATCAAAGATCAGACACCTCAATGCCTATAATCACTGAGGTTCCAGCAGTTCCACAAGGCCGTAAGATTTTAGTTAATATGCAGTTTTCAAACCAACAACAGGATAAATTAGTTTCTAGAGACCAGTAAAAACTCATTATACAGTTCGAAGTGTGTTCCCCCATTTACACGTCAACCCCAAACAATGTTCTTGTCAGACATAGCAGGCATTAACTGACACTTCAGTATTGTGGGGCTCCGACAGGTGCGATGGCACAAAAAAACTCTAAGACAAAAGAATGGAACACAATGCCCAGTACTACTACAATAAATATGGAAACATTATGCCTCTTTTCATATTGGAGGACACACTCCAGACTAACACCTTACTCGAAAGTGGTGTGAGTCACCACTTGTTCTACAGTAAATCCAGACAACTTATATCTTTTTCTCACACTCCATAAAACAATGTGATCAGCTTCAACCATACAATGACACTGTCATTCATGTTCAACGCTCTTGATCTAGACACTGCAAAAATTTCTTTCACAGCATGCCTCAGTCTAAGATATGACTAAAACTCCGATTTCCTTCTGAAACATGAATGTGATTGTTTGACAATTCTTGCTCTCTTAAGGCATTTAGGTTTTAAACAGAGTCATGTTATATTTTATTCAGCTACAACAGGCGCAATCTTGCGATGGCATGGGTAAACAAGAGAAGCAGCAGCGACACATCCATACAGCAAATGGATGGAAGAGTTTGGCACTGGTAAAGCAGGGTACACAAACAGAATGCAGACACAAGTTTAAACTCTGTAACCATTAATGGGATAACTAGCAATTCAAGCTACGCAAACTGTCACACATGAAGAGTTACTAAAATGTAACAATACATGAATCTACAGAACTTTTTACTCCCACCCACCTGCAGTGAGCAAGTTTTCCGTTCCAATAACGTGCTGGAACTCATCCACCAATTCTACACTTAATCAAACCTGTCAATCCACTACACATTCTTTCTTGCAAGACAGCTTTGTGTGTTTCAACTTTTAAAGACACAACTGCTCTTATTCACTACAAAACTCAATGTCTAACCAGTTACCCCAAGGATTCTCTGTCTTGCCCTTCAATCCCTCCAGAAAACATGAAAAAGGTATTGCAAAATATGCATGTCTTCAATTTTCTTATAAGTCACAATGACACAAGAAAGCAAACAGACTATGTGTGTAAAAGAGAATGATCTGGCTATGTATGGCATGATAATGTAAAATTCTGGCACGCTGGGTCTTTGTCTTCCGTAATGCCCATCAGTCATGCTATTTTGCTTGAATAACTTCTGCAGCAAAACAAAAGACAAATATTATGTGTTACCATTGAAATGCAACCATTTTTGTTAATTTACAGTTTCAGGATGCACATTTTTCTACTTACTACATAACTGCACTTCAGGACAAACTTTACACGCCATTTTTTATGACCTCCTAAGCATCACTTATCGCAAAATTAAAACTGAAAAAGACAGAGTATCCCTACAACTTCCAACTTTCGGAAACTGGACATCCTGAAACACTGAAAGACCCAGAACCACGGATGTCCCAACACGTAACAGTGCAGCAGTTATTCTTTTGTCACACCTAACTACTTGCAGTTCTTTAATCATAATCACAATCATAGATAGCATTTTTAATGAAAACAATATTAATAAGCAATATGTACGAGTACCTATAATACCTCTGTGTCTGCACTACTTTGACTAGGCAGCTTATAAAATGCCATCACAGATTAGTCATGTAAGCACAAGTCAGTGTCACCAACACACACAAACAGAACATACAAAAGAATCCACTGAAGTGTTTTGACTGTGTAATACCAAAAGTTTTGGTGTGGGTTTGTGCGCATGAACCAATGTTACGGCCTAAGGCTAGGTTTCGGGACCATGTGTGTTGTACATGAGATTAGGATTCAGGATTGCATGTAAAAAGCCTTAATCTCATTGAAAGCCACGTTAAATAGAAACTGTACTACTACGAATATACAGGATTTATTGCTTTACAGTATTAGTGCAATACATACAAAACAGACATGCCACGTTTGATATTATTATTGGTAAATATAATTGACAGACCTGGAAAGTTAGGCTGGAAGGTTGGACTTGAAGAGCTATGCATGAATGTGTATAAATCTTAGAAAATAATCCTGCTCCATTTGCTGGCAAACTACATACACTGTGTATGCTGCAATATACATGCATAATGCACTATGAATACAGCTTCCTTACACAACGCGCTGTCTGGGCACAAATTCAGGTACATATAACTGTCTTGGCCAGTATATTTCATATTTCTTTAACTGCATGCATAACTGTCCTACAAGATGTTCATGAGTAAAGAAATATAAGCATTAAGTCTGATGTTAGGCATCCCATTGTGTTACCCGTACTAACACCTAGTACTTGTACACCATCAAACACAAACCTTTTCAGTAAACAAAACTTGTTGGACTAAAGGCTAATTTACATTGGGAAAGTTTACTGGAAGCAAGCTCTTGAAGACACCAACCTCTCCCAGTGTAAATGACAATTTCCATGAACTTGCCACTAGCCTTCACGTGGAAAGTGAAGTTGAAAACCCAGCTACTTTACTGTCCACTTGCCTGTCACGTGACTAACTGACCTTGCTCGCCTACTGGTCCTGTCTAAACATGCTCTTGCTACCTTCATTGTGCTTGGTGGTTGTTTTTCACAAATATCTTCGTTGTTCACGCTGTGATTGCTTCGAAATGGAACAGCAATAAAATAATAAGGTTTCTGAAGTGTATGAGAGGCAGGGGCCCACCCAGCGGGGGGCAGGGGTGGCAGGGCTGCAGCCCCCCCAAACCCCACAAAACCAAAATTTAAAAATCACAGATTGTTTTACATATTATGACACCAAAAGTTTCACGTGATTTCCCCTTCAACTGAACTCAGCCACTGAAAACAGCTGACTAGTACATTAGAACTTTGAATAGTTAATTAGTAAAATAAGGAAACAACCATGAGCTGGGACTCTGTGATTGAGTCATGGAACATGTACTTATATCTGTAAGTATATAAATGCAGTTGCAGACAGTGTTATGTTGTACTTATAACATGATTTTTATACCACAATTTTTCAAATCAAACAAATTATATATAGCCTCAGGGTCAGCACCCCCCCCCCAAAAGGAAAAATTGTTTGTGCGCGCCAGACAAAAGGTACGAAATTCAGCAGAATGTAAGGTATGATGAACACGTGAACAAGACCAAAAAGGAGCCAGCTTTAAAAAAGTTAATATGGGAAATGAAGGACTGCAGATTTCAAAACATTTCATTGCAAATCTTGTGCAAAAAAGGAAAAACATAAAAACTGTGATAGCAGTAGCACAATTCTACTTCCAGCTTAGTTCTTGTCAGAATTACCTTTCTCATTACACTGTCTCTTTTCCTTATTTTCAAGCCAGCAATTGCTAGTAGCTTTTCAAATTTTTCAGCAGCCTACTCATTCTCAAATGATATGTGCACGGCAAAGGGTCTTCAATCGTCAACTCTTTCAAGACAGTGACTGATGCAACATGTAATTCTCGCCTAGTAATCCACGGTCTTCCCCAAACTCTTCCCTTCCAGTTTCTGCTTTCCACATGTTTAACTAATTCCCGACAAAATGAAGTAACAATAACTCTAACACCTGCTTGAAGATCCTTTCTTCTCAACATTTTTAAGACCAAATCGTAACGACCAACCTGCTGGCACATTTAACTTGCAGTCAAGTACACGGGGAAACTATCCTCTTTTACTTTCCTCATGTAAACGATTTGTTGGCTTCCAGTCCAGTAGCTTCATGCACTTGCTTCCAGTAAACTTCCCCAACGTAAATTAGGCTTAATTCTAGTCACGTTTTGACTTAGTCTGATGACAATCAGGCCAAAAAATATGTTGCGAGACTTTGTGTAACAAGTTTTCTTTACTAACAAAGACTGTGCCTGACGGTGCATAAGCACCATAACTGTGAACGGTTCCATAATACTATAACAATAGTCTGGTACTAAGCACACAAAAAAATGACATACTGGCCAATAAAGTGCACTGAGAAAATATTGCGTTCAGCACACTTTGAGTGGCAGAAGTTTCCAATACACACACTGCTGACTCGTGAAACTGCCATCTCACGTGTGTTTCTTACGGAGATAATTTCAGTCCCATATAACCACTAGCTATCGTTCCCGTCTGCTGACGCTGCCTTGAATTGAAAATGAAAGTTGGGAATGTAATAAAAGCTACGGTTAAACGTTTAGAATAAATAATGTATACTCTCGAAGCGATTTCGGTCAATTCAAATACTGTCAAAGTAAAACTGCTTCTAGATTGGTCACGAAATACGACACGCGCATCATTTGAAAATATACATATATTCATACACATTACATTTAACATTCCAGTCGTGAACTCGATCACGCCAGTTTTAACCCGCCACTTCTCCGACACGGTTCACTCAGCTCTGGTTAGATTCATGTCCTACAAAAAAGTACGGAACCAATGCTGTAACACCCAAACAAAGACACGAAGACCGCCATGGCGTGCACACGCTACCAATGCCAAGGCCGGTCATGAAATGCACAATTGCGCGTAGTGTGCAGGACTGCTATTCTGCATTACACCATAACCAAACCAAGCTTCCCAATAAATCCTTAATATCAGACACAAAATAAACAATTGAAATTCACTATAAACTACATAACAAGGTATACCGCCAAGTGACGTACATACGCCGCACAGGCATCACAATGCACGCTACACAAAGTGTTCCCATTACTACCCAAGGCTTTTCCTAAAACCTTATGCTTAGTATCATCAAATACCTGTCTAGCACGCTGAAGGGCAGCTGCAAAAGCTGAACTTTGACTAAAATTCGTAGGCGGAGCAACCGCTGAATAATCACTCATGTTGAACCATGAAGCAGAGTAGATAAAATGGCGCCTCCGTCAACGAAGGAAGTATTCCACACTCTCCCGCTTGAAGCGCTCTATTGTAATTTCCGGGAATGACGACATCATCACGGCCGAGCGAGAAACACGACACGGAATACGTCCTCTGGATCACAGCCCTGGATGAGTAGAGTATACTCCGTGCTATACTCGATGCAATTAGGTGGTATCATGGAATTGCGTATGGTGTCACGCCGTGGTACTGCGTGTACTGTGTGGCAATGAGAGATATGTTTCTTGGGCGAAATGGGGAATTCTCGAATTGCGAGGCGTATTATCCAGTTTTATAACTGCCGTCAAACATGTATATCACACAGCCAATATTAAAATTCAAATGACCAATGGAAACCGGAAGAAATAAAGTATATAGACAACTATATCAGTTATATGCCTTATCTCCTCTACGCATAATTTACGTGGATAATATTGTTTTTAAAATGTGAAGACGCACCGAAAAGATGTAAGGTTGGAGAGGAACTATTGTATTTGCCGACGACCGATCGATTTTGGGAAAAAAATATTCACAAAAATTTATTAATAATCCTATTACATTTTATTATAGAATGAAAATTTCTGAAGGCAAAGTAAAGCGATGGCAAAAATTAGCAGGCATATGGTTGGCGTAAAAATTGTGATAAATGGGAAAATAACACATCGTACCAAAGCTTTCAGTGTACAGGATACAGACTGTCTATATGGTGATATAGTAAGGATTTGAGGGGGGGGGGGGGCATAGCAGAATGATGTTATAAGGAAGCACTGCGGCAAAAAAATGAGAGGTTAAATTCAACTAAGATTCCATACGGTAGCATTAAAATGGGATGAGAATGTTAGGTTTTAAAACAAGATAAAAATAGAATAAAAGGAGTGCAAACATACCTGATCACCTGGTAGGTATCCCGAGACAGGGTAATATTAGAAGTGAGGAAACAAAGCAACAGCTGGGCCAGCAAATATGGGGGAAGAACTGGAGTTACCAGATGAATTTGAGAGTACACGTTGACGAAATGGAGACTACAAGTTACCGAAGAAAAGGTTAAAGTGTACACCTACAGGACATTGTCCATTGGGAAGACCTAGAAAAAGATGGAAAAAGTTTTGAATAGCCTCAGAGTAGTTGGATAGGCCAATAAAATAACACAGAAGAAGAATACATTTTGTATGTTTTCCATGGCCAACTTTTATAAAACTGCCATAAACATCCTTGGATTTCAAATAAAGCTT
This sequence comes from Coptotermes formosanus, assembly GCA_013340265.1. Classification (NCBI taxonomy): domain Eukaryota; kingdom Metazoa; phylum Arthropoda; class Insecta; order Blattodea; family Rhinotermitidae; genus Coptotermes; species Coptotermes formosanus. The sequence goes on along the minus strand of BLKM01009049.1, from coordinate 83,798 downwards.
GTTTCTTGTTTCAGTTCTTGTGAATATGTAAGAATTCGCCCAAATAGTGGATCGAATTCAGTTAGTGTAAAAACAATACTTTGTTATGATGGGTTCATTGGCCCTGGTATTTATAGGCCCACAAGCTTTGCAAGTTCTTACTGTATGGTAGTTACACCTCTGCCAAAGGAGCTTCATACACATTGATTGTTCATACTGGAAATGTTTCAGAATGGCTAAGACTGCTAAACAGCTGCAAAAATTGACTTTGTTATTTATTCTTGAAAAACTGTGTGTGCCCTCACACACTTCCTACCACTTGAACCTCACTGATTTGCTCCTTCCTTAGTTTTATTATCTCCATAAATAAGGTCTATACCCTGTGGCCAATAATCACTTTCTAAATTTAGAGTTTCACGTTTTTCTTTTGAATGTGTAATCATTGAAGGACTCCTCAAATATTACTTGCTGTTCAATGATGGGTACATTACTAGACTTCAGTATTATCCAAAGAAATGCCTTCCCAGTACTTTACTTCTTAAGTATCACAATAAAGATTTCCTTCACCTTCTGTGTGGATGTCTGGTACTTTTGAGGGTTCCATTTGCATTTTCACTTTATAAAGCATACATTTTCCATTCTGCAAATAAATGGAAAGTTCTGACAATTCCAACAAAATGTCCAGCAATAAACCAATGTTGAGGATTCTACTAGGCCAATTCTATGCTGAACTATCGATACTGGCTTCACAGGCAGGCAGCCACAGCTGTATTGATTTTACAGTTTCGTGAGTGAAGCACCCCACTTTACACCAAATACACAGCCAATTCTCAGCATGCAACAGTGAAGGGGCTGGGTGGAATTACAGTAATGATCCAATTTTGATTTTTAGGTGACCAAGGACAGAGTGCATAAAATTTATCACTGAATATACATAAATGATAAGCCTCACATCATCATCATCATCATCTACAGTACCATTCAAATAATGTTCAAGCATATGACATCACAATGCAAAACAGTGGCATTAGGAAAATCATGAAGAGACAGCCCTGCAAGACTTGACTTTTGTGCCAGTATTATTGATGCTCCCCATCAGATGCAGATGATATCAGGCTTTCTTATATGTAGAACCTGCTCCATGGAAAGTCAGAATTTCGTAAGAAATTCAGAAGAGGATTATAAATGTATTTTCCATTTGCACCACATTTTGCATGTTTCAAGTCAAAATAAAGTACTGTGGATCCCTAGACTCACCCCATTCACTTTACAAGCAGACTACAAGAACAGTTTTGTAACTAATGGTCACTTGCATTTCGGGTATGACAAACATTTTGTTTTGTTGAACTAGAATATTTTTTGCCACTGTTCTTCTCATTTCTTTCACTATGTGATATGCTACATCTGCACACAGTTTCTGTGAATGGCACATGTCCTAAGACTACTTACTTCTTGCAGTCCAAAGTCAAATGCCATGTCTATGTGAAGCCTACCTTCGAAACAATACTGAAAACAGTTCTGAAAACTGTTTCTGCTTTGTATTTGTTAAGGGCTCATAAACTGCACCTTCTAACATGTTTGCCTTAAATTTCCATTTTATCTTTTAGCAGTCTTTGTAAGTTTTCCTGTTCTTGTGTTTATAAATATTTAGCCTCGACTGCGGCAACTGGTTTGGCCTATTGCTACATTCCTCGTTCATACACACTTCAGAGATGCTCCAATCACAAAGTACACGACTCCCACTAAAACTGAGGTGAAAGATAAGACAAAGCAGAGACCTAAAGACATTTGCTCTTTTATCATACTTGTTATTCCCCTTACCAAGCAGTAAAATAAAAGGTCCTTTTATTTATGTGATTCTACAAAGACATCCCCAGTTCTCAGTAGTTACATCAGTACATGCAACCACATAAAATTACTTTAAATATTGGCAGCAAGTTACCCAGTTCACAGAGTACAGCTGAGCACTCAGTGCTAGGTCAATTTTCCCAGGTAGAGTCATTTACCAAAGGTACTTTCACTTGCACAAACGTCTGTTTCCTGTCATTAGCTATAAGGGGGTTTCGTGCTGCACATCTTGTTTATAACAGCTTTATATATTGGGAAAACTTCCTTAGAAAGATCTGGAACTTGGTACATACCCTCTATCAACATCCACTCCCATTTACAGCCCTGTCCGTTTGCCAGTTTTTCCACTGTTTTGTGCCGTATTTGCACATTTTTTCAAAGTAAAATTGGTATTTCTTTTTCCTTCTACTTCCCTCCCCCAACCTGCCACATCAATTTATTGATATCACATCAATGAAAAATTTTGAAATCTAGATATTGCAGAAAAACTCGCTTCATCTTTAGCATAAACATTAAAGTATATGAACTGACTTAACCAGACAATGAAGGTAGGTGACAGGCAAGATTATCAGCAAAATAATAAATGACAGGGGAAACTGGTAGTATTCAATGGAAAACTGGAACACTGTCATACTGCCAGAGCACCTTGCACTCAAAACACAAATACATGTTGCATGAAAGTGCTAATTTTAAATGAAGTTTGTCACATTAAGATCTTCTAAAGTTTCCCAAGGCATATCATAACAGTAAATAAATATGAATAAACTGCTTCTTAGGTGTTCGCAGACTAAAATCAACTTCCCACATAATGAGCTTGTTTACTGACGTCTCACCTATGTGAAATGGAAAGAATCCTGTCAGCTACTATTAACAGAGGCTATACTCTGGTACACACAGACATCACATGCATTCTTACTTGCATGGATCATGTTTTATTTGTGCAGCAAATATAAGACAGTGGAAAACATTCAGTTATAATTATGTTACAACCACCAAACTGAAACACAATTATAGTACCAATTGTCAAAAAAATAGCCTTTTGTTTTTAATGGTAGAACAGTAAACACTGCATCTCTCTTACAGACCTACAACATACATATAAATCCTCCACTCCTTCAGATGTGTTTATAGTAACACCAGAATGATACCTAATTTTATAAGAAGATTCCAAACCCTTCAAATTGAGTATTAAAAAAAAATTAAGGACACTAACCAATGTTTTGTTCACACAATACATGCAGAATGTCTGAAGCTTGTTATGCTGTGAAAGAAATGTAATGGAGACATCTAGTTCACGGTTACTGAAGCTACTGATGATGTATGTACATACTACATATTCAAGAATGTTAATATTTGTCGTCACAGGCATCCTGATGTCATAAGAAACCCCAATCATTACATGCAACTTATACATGAATTACGTGCATGCTACGAGTTGGCATGGAAGGTATGTAGGTGGGACAGAAGGATGACTATCCACACGTGCATTATGCCATTACTGAACATTATTCCTGTCTCACAGATGTACGCCCACTTCATCATTCTTCTGTGTTTGTGCAGGTTAGTGAATACAGTTCTGTGTTAAAAGTGGTGGCCTGTTTATTGCATCTAAGTGTGATACCAGCACCAGGGAACTGTGCAATAACAATAAGCAGCAAGGAGAAAAATATCACTGCAGAGGTAACAAAATGTGATGAAGAAGCTGGACAGAAATTTCTTAATGTTCCTGTTACAAAGGCCACTGCAAGGGCTGCAGAGCACTGCAATGAATCAGTATGAACAAGACAATGCATAACGAACAAAAGTAATAAGCGCATAGTAGACAATGGGTTGACAACACCCACGAAAGCCAAAAATGGCCAACTCTCTGAAATGCAGAAGTGGATGACTTTGACCGCTGTGAAATATAAGACATTATTGACAATTTTTTCATGAGGGAACATAGTACCATCCTAGAAGAAGCTTACTGTCAGCATATAACAAATACCAAAACTTGTACTGGGAAAAGGATGCAGTTATGAAGACTGTTATAGATAAGTTCATAATTAACACGGGCAACAGTGGCAACAACGATGAAAACAGCACTGATTGTAACAGCGGAAGCGGTAGAGATAATGAAGATTTGTAATCTTTTTCACCTGATTTCAATCACCTGTAGTGTAGGCAAGTGAACCAGTGTGTTTTTGGATGGGGTGTAATGTCAAGTTCCTCCTGTCCCACTTATCCAAATCTGATGAATTTTCCTGACATGCACATAGTACACAGTTACAGTTTTTATTCAGTTGATACACAGTGGAATGCTTCCTGCATGCTTGCCTATCTCTATGAGTATTACGCTCCCTATCACCTGAATAGTTATGGAACTCGCAATGGCAGAAACAATACGCAAAGCCAAAATAATATTGTAAGGTTGTTGTTGCTGTTGTCATTTTTGTTCTTGCCTTTGTTGTTTTTGCTGCTGCTGCTGCTGCTGCTGCTGTTTACCTTGAAATGTTACATTACACAAACAAGGTTCTAGCATGAAGTACAAATATTTCCCATGTTAAAAATACACTAATCTCCTAATGATGGTGTTACATTCCATTTTCCAAATCAAAAATCTTTAGGTTAACCCACTGGTGCTCTGTCAGGTCAACAATATGGGCTTACTAGTTAATTCTACAGAATTGTGACAACTCAGCCTCAGTTAACTTCACATGTCTAAAGACAGAATTGGCTATAAATATGCAGTTTTTTGTTGGTTTCCTTGTTATTTTAAAAAACATTCAGAGTCGTGAGTGTAATCGTAAATAATCACAAGGATTGCTACTGCTTAATGAAAAATTTCAAGCACTGTACATCAGCATGAAACAAAGATATGAGCAATTTTAAATGCAGACACTCACTTCCAAAATTTGAAAATGGGTATTTTATCACACAAAGCAATTCAAAAGTAGTGTGAGTAGGTGGATGGGATATTTAATGTTTTAGAATGAGCATAATGATGACATGATTACCAATATGGTACCTATTACAAGTACACACAATTAGAAATATGTATTGGGCAGCATTTCAGTCAAATCTGTGACTATCTCAGATTGCAGCATCATATTTAAAAAACGATATACACATGACATTTCTCTGTGAGATATGGATTATCATATCAAGATTAGAGTCATCTGGGATATGATGCTGTCATACCTCAAAAGACCATATTCTTGTCATAATTACTCAATTTTAAAGTGCAAAGTTGCTACTACTTTCTTGGATTGCATGACAAAATGACTGTGTTATGTCATATTCATCTAAAATTTGCAACCAGCATCTCCACTTGGCTTTCTGTAACACAAACATATTCCACACTTCATGGAAGTTAAAATATAACAAATATTGGTGTAAAATGGCAATGACATGGGACACCAACATCTAAATAACACCAGACTGGATTAACAGTTCAGATTCACAACTACTAGTTAGGTATTCTATGCAACCATTTACTTCATCTCCTTCATAGCGTGACACACACCCATCAAAATAGCAACAACCTTCTTATCATACATATATATACAAGGGAAGACACATGGCAAAGTAGTAATAAATTTAAAAATTTTGACAGTGAATTTGAAAGATCCTTGTGACTGACCCTTGTGTTTATAGACTACATTAATATTTCTCAAGTCCTATTTATGAAGACAGTATTCTTCATTACCAGGCATGGTAGGAGCCCCTACCTCACATAGGGACAAAATAGAGATGGAGGGTGCTCACCTATAGCACTGTTGCTTGGATAAAGGTAAAAGAAATATATCTGAAGCACCAGATTTCCACTATTTGGCAAGCAGAATATTGATAAATGATGAGATAGTGGTGTAGACAAAAGCAAGAGGTAACACTCAATTAATTTATGAATGAAAATGGAGAAAACACGGCTCATTTTATATAATAAATGTTCTGTAACTCACATTACTGAATTAATTGTAAGGTAGTTCATCTTATAACACAATTTTTTTTTCAAAATCGAAATTATACAAATTCTAATTGTAAAGGAGTAAACATGACATAACAGTTACATTAAGGCTACTTTTTCTAATATGTTTACATTCTCACAGAATCACATTTCACACAAATTACTAAATAACATTGTGAGGTAGGGCGCACCTTTAGAAACAAAATGTACACGAGAATACATATCTATTACCTGTGTCTTGATCCTTCACATCTTGGAATACATAACCACTTCAGGCAGAAAATAAACACATCTAAAATCCATAAGTCACTTATACAAGGTGGTGTCAATCTTCTCTGGTTGTAGTTGGTTTAAGTACAAGTCTAATTCAAGTGAAGCAGCAAGTGTGGAGAACAAGAGAACATCATAAAAACAGCCTATCCCACGAACATTTCAGGCTCACTGTTGTATGAGATTAAAAACTTTTAACGTGTGCTGCAGTAGGAATTAAACAATGAAAGAAACCATCGAATATGAGTATACAAACCCAGGGACATGCAAGGTTATGGAAGAAGACACCATTGCCAAAATACGTACATAATCAGAAAACTGTTTTAAGGTTGGAACATGAAAAAGATATTTACTGATCAAATTTTTCGTCTTTAACTGTACCTTAATTTTCAACATACTGACTTTCACTTAGCCTGAACAGTTTGTGACTAACCAGCAAAAATTCTCACGGTTTACAGGGTTATGTCTCAAGCTGTAACTACACTGGAGAACAGATTTGGTGCACAGTAAAACAACAGAATTTACCACAGTCCATACAGAACTTTGTACAAGGTACCTTACAGCACAGAGTGAGCAAACTGTTGGTCATGAGAGAATTCTGATAATTCCAAGGAGGAGTCACGAACTCTAGGGTATATGTCAAATACACCAGGCTACTTCCTACTGCTTGTTGACAGTTTCCAATTTATGTGACATATTTTCATTACTCAAGAATGAGAAATAATATGGAATGAATATGAATAAGTTTGTGCAATTATGCAAAATGTCTTTAAATATCTGTATGTGAAAATATTTACACTGTAACAAAAATAAATTTGATGATTTTGATCTTCACTGGAGGCAGCACAGACATAATTTTAATTTGGGATAGTAACTGGAAGGATGTGTAATTGATGTTTTACAACAGCAATACATGTTACAAGGTAATAGGAAAAATGTAACCAACCTTTCTTACATTTCTGAGCCATAACATTGCCAGAGACACAAATGCTGTGACGAGGTTGTTGCTACTTGCTGTGCTCAACCATGACAAACATACAATCCTCTTCTCTTCTGTCACCTTTCTGCTGCCTGTGCTTCATCACGCAAGTCAAAGGTTTTACCTACATTTTCAGGACGACCATAGCAGCGCTTTTCACTGCCTACTGAGTCGTCTACTTGTGGACCACGTAACTTTAGCGTAGTAATGTGTGAACGACCACGCAAGGCTAGTACCACCAAATGTCCTCCACTTGTCACCTCACATGACGTCACAGGACGTTCAGGTGTGTACACTGCCAGCAGCTCACCTAAAATATAACAATTGATAGTGAGCTATGCAGTTCAAATGGCAACATAACCAACTACCTTACAACTAATGCATTGACTTCTCGAATTGTGTAATTGTTTTACAGTTTCTGGCCACTGGCAATTAAACCACTGGCTGTATAGCATCCCAGGAGATATTTATAAAATCCGTTGCATAGGGTCTCGTATGTCAGAAGGTGATTCATATCCATTACTTCACCTCTTGCCCACAGGGTACACTTGGGAGACGGATAAACTCCAGTTACAAATAACTTCTTTACTAGACAGTCATCCATGTAAAAAGTAGCCGTTTTGCCATACTCTTTTGAAACCATACTGGAATTACAAAGAAGATACACAGAATGTTGTAGATTTTATTTTATCACTAGATGCGACTGAAAGAAGTTATATATGCATATGTGCCTAAGATGTTTTTTCTTCTGAGTTTATGGTCTTTTGCTGCAATGTAATGGAGGTCTCTGTTCTTCTGGGAAGTGAAACTACATCACTCTTCTCAGATATTTCAACCCTTAAAGGTGAGACCACTACAGTGCATTGAAACATCAGGATCAAATTACCCACTGATGCAGCATTACATATCAGCAGAAAGAAAGACCCCATATTTTGGCTTGTTGCCATCTTTGACAATATCATAATATCAAAATTAATTTACTGGGTTTGCAAACACATGTTCACAATTTATATTTATTTATATATATATATATATCCATATAATGCAATAAATATTATCCTAATATTACATCATTCCCTACATCAATGCTTCACTGTGTTCTACTATTACCCATGTTGCTTTTTATAAATGTTACGTCAGTTGATTTACCTAATTATGTGAGATCCATAGGTCCCTGAACAAAATGGAGGAAAGGCTACAGCATTTATAACTTCATTTGAACTGGATTTTGTTCACTTCTGTATCCAAATAAAGGAATGAAATGCACCACTGTTCTTAAAGATGTTCCACAGGTTACTGTGATTGATATCATCATAAGCTTTTACACAGCACTTAAATAATAAATCACTTCAAATTTTTTACTACATGTGGTCTCAACAAACCCAATTATTTTCTTTATATGCCATCTTTGATGGAAATGAACTAATGAACTGCACCACACTTGTATATTTTATGCTGCAGCATAACTGAGTTCAATATTATGTCAAAATTAGTTACCTTTACTAAGGTCCCAAAGTCGGAGCGATCGATCTCTACAGACTGAGTCTGCTGAGAGGAATGAACCCCCAAGGGAATCAAGACGCAGGAAGTTGACCGGGGCTGTGTGCCCGCACAAACACCACCGGCAATTTCCTGTAGCAACAACATATCAATTAAATAACCTTATAGTGTTAGGAAGAGGGAAAAAATTTGTATTTTATAGTGCAAAGCAGAATATGCAATAAACTCTGCAGTGAACCAAATTAGAAAAGCTCCCTTATGCCTTATGAAGTATGTAAGAAATGTGCTCTGAGACATCCACCTAGCACCAAGGTGTATTTCTTGAATATGGCGTATACTTAACTTCCACTGAAGACTTTTACAGTGACAGTTATCTTGGAACTTGTATTTAATACCAAACATGTTAGCAATGATATCCTAGTCAGTAGAGTGACTAGGCTATGGACTGGATGCCTGAGGGACTGTGGTTTGATTCCCAGCAGGAGGAAGAGATTTCTCTTCTCCAAAATGTCAAGACCAGTTCTAGGACCCACCAAGCCACTTATCCAACAAGTATGTGGGGATCATTCCGCTGGGTGTAAAAGCCAGGACATAAAGCTAATCACCACCTCCATCTAGTGCCAAGCTTAAGAATGAGTAGAAATGTACCTCCACTTACCTATATGCCTTAAAGGCATGCACAATGATAACTTTATGTCAGGAATAACAACACATAAACCAGACATGCAGCAATTTGAAACTCCTGTAAGTTCAGGATATAATGCATCTTATGCATTCTTGGAACTGGAACTCTCCTCATTAAACACTTAATTGTGACATCAGACAGGGTATTTGGATTCTTATGACTAGGGCATTCTGGGAAGTGACCCCATGTAGTCTGGTTGATGGCAGTCGCAAATCCTAATCCAGAGTCAGGTCCAGCAGAATGGTACAATGTCACACTGTGTATCCCCCACTAGACCTGACTTCTGGATGAGGAGTCACCAATGGTAGATGGTCAGCAATGCTTTTACCCCTCCAAATCTCCTCTGAAATTGCAAGCAGTATGTTCTTCTGAAACGGTGCTAACCACCCAACAGATTACAACATCACACCACAGTCCATAACAATGCAGTCTACAGCCTTTGTGGACAGACTGTGTTTATGAAGTGAAACACTGTCATCTGTTAAATTCTTGTATCTAAAGCTTACTGCTAGTATTGAGCCACATGCTTACAACATATGGTACAAATTCAGCAAACTTTGGGAGGAAAAAGTAAGTAAACTTTACATGAAATACACTCCCTCTCATCAGGAGTGTCTTTGTGTATGTATCTGAACATCAGCAGTAAGGGGTTAATATTTACCAATGCAAGAAACTCATATCTCTTACAGTTGGATCTGTGATAAAGTTGCTTCAATTGCAAGCGTCATAAAGTAATGTTTCTTCACTGTAAACATGCAGAATTAAATCATAAGTGATAAACATGGATGTTGTAAAATACCATTATAGCAGATGAATGAAGGGGTATTCTAAATTATACTTAGCATGCAGGCTTATTTCTTCAATCACATAATGTGTGCAATGCAACATTTTCTATGAAATGTAATGATGTTTTAATGTTTTGCAAGTTAGTGGTTACCTTTCTCAGTCCAGAATTCAGATCTCTTATAAGTGACAAAGTTAGAATATACCACAAAGAGTTAATATTTTGGATCGTAAAAAATGTACAGCAACCCCTTTACAGGTCTGGACAGGCACTTAGGTCTCCAAGAGGTTGAGGTTCCCAGAATTTCTTATACAGTTGGCACATGATGGTGGGAAGGTTGTCAGCCCTACACACCGCCCACCTTTATCCCCCAGGAGACACCCCTGGCACTCATTTCTGTTAGATGCTGAGCAGATCCCACGGCCATAGTGTGTCCAGAAGGATTAACCAATTAAATACCCAGACAATGCTGTTGGAAACCAAACCTGAAACATTCTGGCTTGTAGTGCAGAGCCTCAACCAGCTGTGTCACCACATAGTTTGGACCCTAGATTCTTCAAGTTCTCAAACCTGTGTATTCCAGCTTGTTTCAGAACAGGTAACAACTGCTTTTTCAGGTGCTTCTGACACATTTTAAACAGAATACTCTAATCCTAGGATACATAAAAGTCCTTAATTATAACTGAATGATCAATCTGGGGGCCTTGTAGTGTGCCTTTCTCATGCATACCTGTGATAAGGTCCCAAACTAAAATCCGTGCATCTTCCAATCCACTGATGACGCAGCCATCTTGAGATGAAATGTCAAGAGAAACTGTATTTACACCTGGTTTCCACTTTTTAAACAACGTCCCACTCTGCAGGTCATATACGACAATGAAGTTGGGACATGGTTCATCCACTTCCTGAATTCAAACACAAGGATGTGAAAATACTTATACAACCAGTGTAATGTAGCTTGCCCTGTTGGTGTACAGAAGCTCTTAGTGATTGTTTTGTAACTTTAATACATGTTGTGACTGTTGATGTTACAAGTTACTTTCACTGCCTATCAATAGATGGGAGACAATGTCACTACAACTAACTGCTAAATGAGTTTTACTGCAGTTTTCTCCACAGATTAGGATAAAACACTTTGGTCCCTGCTTGACAATTTTAACAAAGAATGAGGGTGGACCCTAAATAAATGTGTCAAGAATTGTGATTATTTATATATCTTCAAGAAGTTTGGCTGTCCTTAATGCAGTGAAATTCCATTTCATTTCAAGAACAATCTTCAGTTTAAACTGAGGTCCCAAATACTATTAATACTAAAAACATTCATACACCAGCTGTAGCAAATTAAGCTCTTCATAAATATCACACTTTGCTATGCCATTAATGACATGAACATCTGCAACAACCTGTAAACCAAAAGGATACTTGTTGTCTTTCTGCAGTGCTTTGTACTAAATCAACTTCAGAGTCTCAAATATGATAAGAGAGAAGATCAAATTGCAGTATGATATAAGCAACCACCTCTATCATATTTTCAGTTTTGCAAAATAGACATCAGCTCAGAATTTGGCGTCTGTTACATCTATCACAACCAAAACAGATACTCAGTCTTATTAACCCTGTCCCTGGATACAGACTGACAAAAGACTTCACTCTTCACAGCTTTTTAATATCTAAATAAAAGCCAAAAGAAAGCTATTCATAAGCAATGAATATTCACCTTTGCAACACAACAGACATAATGCCCTTCATGTGTAATGGCAGCCAGACTTGTGACAAAGTCATGATGCGGGATTCTCAAGTCATAAAGCAACTTTCTGGACGCCAAATTCCATACCAGCAGAGGAAATGGCTTCTGAGTTTCATCGCCACAGACCAGCACTCTGCAATAAATGTAATTAACATGCAATGTCAACCTGTAATCTGCAAGACTATCATGAAATATAATAATGTTCTTCTGGTTTAAAACTTTATAAATATGAATTTAAAAGATCCATGATGATAAATTTTTACATATAAAGTGCGTGATTAGGAACAGTGGAAGTATAAAACATAATATTATCTCATCACAGAAACTTTGACTCCTAAATAAAATCTTGATTCTTTATTTTATTTTGTTTATTTAATGACCCTGTCAACAGCTCACATTATAAACATTACTTTACAGGATTATCCATGACTAATTAGGCAGAAAGGGCTGACAGAAAGAGTTATGGTCTTGTTTGAAGTAAGATCCCAGCATTTTTCTGAAAAGGCTGAGTGCAACCATTAAAAGCCCAGTCATGATACCTGATCTCTAGGCTGGAATATGAACGCTGGACCTCCCAAGTAAGAAGCAGCAGTCTACCCACTTGACCTCAATATTCAGTCAACAAAATCTTGTAAGGTGTGCACTTACCAAAATATTCCACTCTTGAAGCTTAAAATTAAAAAGAGTAAATCATCACATTGTAACAATGATGAAACCTATTGAGATCAAGGCCTATTAACTGCCATATCTCAGCTGTGGTACACATCAAATTAAAAAGACAATAATCCATCACACAAGCTGCAGTAAGCCGTAATGTTTCTTCCTTATATCCAGGAGGTTATGAGTTCAAATTTCAGCTTGTAGACAAGCTATTCTGTTCTCAGGTTTTGTGATTTCCCTCAGTCCTTCCAGTAAAATGGCAGGATAATGTGTCAAATTACGCCATGACTGTTTCCTTCCAAATCCATTACGATTCATTATTTACTAAATATTCTAACATTTGCTGCTACACGTTCTGAGATACCACCAGTAACATTCATTCATTCATTCATTCGTTCATCCATTCATTCATTCAATCATTCATTCATGTGCACAGCCATGTTATTACTACTAATGTTTATTACTTTTTCTCCTTGACTAATCATGTTCTCAGACTACAAAATACACAACCTGAAAATACCAAACATTTACAAAATGAGCAATAAATATACCTAACACAAGAACAGTACAGTATTTCTTTACTCTGTACATACCTAAAATGTTCTAGCATATAAAATATCATTCCATATGTTTATGTAAGCACACTATCAACACACAGCTCTTATTTACTGCAAATCCTTGCTTTGTAATATGAAAATTCTACCTGCCATCACCAGAAACAAGCAAGGAATTCAGGAACCGGTCCTCCCCTGCTTTGAATGTTGTTACACAGTCTCCACTCTCCAGGTTCATTAGGTTCACATACATCCGATTACGCGAAAGTGCTACCAAATGTTCTCGATCATGGAGTCCATAGTATGGCATCTTCTGATTCATTACACCCTTCAATCTTGTTACAAACTCTCCTGAATCCAGATCATAGATTCTAAGTTCTCTTCGACACAGGACCACACACCTGAAAAAATACCAGGAAGTTATTACTGTTTATCATTCATGGTGTTATATCAACTGCTGACATTGCACAGCATCAAACAAAAAATGGAATGATGACTGAAAATTATTAATCAACTGTAATGCAAAAGAAAACACTCATGGTCTATTTGTAAGCATCATTCCAGAATTTTCCTAGAAGGCGAGGTGAGAACCATGAAAAACTCAGTCAGGATAGGTAGCACTAGCATTGCATCAAACTGAATCTGATTAGGCATGTTACAGTTGTTTGAGCTTTAACCTTTACCAAGTGCCTATTTAATTCAACAGAACATAACTGGGTGCCTTTGATGACATTTAAAATGTATGTTCCACTATTGTTAACATTGTGTCAGATAGTCCCAGGGAGACTCCTCATAATCTTCCACAAATCCAGTTTGAAGCACTTTTTTAAAACTGAGAATGTGAATCAGTTTTCATAATTTTCACCCGCTTAAATGAACAAGCCAGTGAAGATCAGTCATTATCTTGGAGAAAATTACATGTACCATATGTCATGATGAAGTAGTTACCCTTCCTGCTTTATATTCAAAGGTTCCAGGTTCAAATATCAAGTTGCATAGTATCTTTCCCAACAGATTTTTGTGGCTTCTGTCAGTTCTTCCATGAAGAAGTGGGGGAAGTAGCTTAATATATGCCACAACTGCTCCAGTCCATGTCCTTCCCAATTTGTCAATAATAATTATCTATCCTTTCACTGCTAATAATTGATACATAATTTTAAAATAAACCAAGAAGTAAAAAACATATTTATAAAGAACTCATGCTGCAATTTATGGAGACATGAAAAGGATTTCACCTGGAGAGAACTAACTGCCTTTGGCACTGCTTTAGATTTCCATTGTCACACAGGGGAATGGAACTGTAACCGTACATAACAGAAGGACTTCTCACATCAATTACATTTACCTCTGGACAGTTCAGAAGCCATACACTGGTAACAAATCAGGAATAAGAAAAAAGAGTAAAGTTTCTCCTGTTCATGTCATGAAAGCACATAGGCAGTGTAGAGGTATAGCTCTACTTATTCTTAACCTCAGCACTAGTGTCATGCCCCGGCCGCTTTATGCTCAAGAAAGAACTCCTGTACCAAATCAACCAGAGCCTGGGTGGGCCCCAGAGCCAGTCTGGACGTTTTGGAGGAGAGAAAAATTTCTTGCTTTCACCAGAATTTGAACCCCAGGCTGTAGCCTAGTCACTACACCAATTCCAATATCCCAGCTCCCCAAAACATCAGCATTATGGATAAAAATATGTAAAGCATTAAAAATTACTCCAAATATATCTGAAACACATGGAATGCCTCTAAATGTAATCCACAGACAAGAGTGGTTGAATTCATGGTTTTATATTCCTAGGAATAATCCTATTAACAAGGTAATATTTACACTCTTCTTGTTAGTAACGTAATATTTATACTCTTCTTTTTGTCTTTAAAAACCAGGCACATTAATGCCACTACAAGCCACAAAATTCCCTCTGTCTTTTCCTTGCTCTTCACCCTATCGGTTTGTAATTTCATAGTCCCCTCCATCATCTTATTTCATCCAGCCTATCTCCATGGGGTTTCCATGTGTAACATTCCCCTCTATAATTACCGTATCAATCTTAAGTTTCTCGTGTCTTCCAGATCTTCTGCGCTGTGTGTGTGTGCGCGTGGGCGCGCGTGTGTGCGTGGGTGCGTGTGCGTGCACGCACACACTTTTTCAATGAACTACATTTTCTTAGCCTCTGCCACCCCAAGTCCAAAACCCCCTACTTCTCATTGCTTCTGATTTGCCATTATTTTGTTTGCTGTCGAGTATATTCACCTAAACAGTACTTCACCAAAAATTTTGTGAATAATATTTAAGTTCACAAATTTAAAATATAATATTCGTACAATATTTAACTGAAGTTGGTTATGTACAAACAAGTAACTAGCATGTGGATAAGTGAAGGCTCAAATGACTGCAATTTGACTACTGGCCCTCCTGCCTATTGGCCATCTGTGAATTGGCCAGACTTCTCATCACATTCAAGGTGACCAAAGATTAAATGTTCTTGCTAAAAACAACACTACTACAGATGCTAAAGCTGAAATTATCTAATTTATATAATGCACTTAGTTTGTGACTGAGTCACAACTGGGTTATTTTCACGAGTGCCTGACAGGTGGGAATTATTCATGAAATTACCCCGAAATGAACATGTTTTCCACCAGAGTGCTTGCAAACACAAATCAGAAAGTAAAACAATATCAGAGCAACATTATTGGTACAGACGTGTTATGTACTTGTTTCAGTAAATACATATAAACAGAGCATTAATGTTTTCACAGTAAAATTAAACAAAAGTGTAATGCTTGAACATTTGCTTGATTCATGGTTGTCTGGCATTGTAATTGTTTAAACAAGTGAGTATAGAGAAAGGACTAACACTTTCATCATGTGAAATTAAAATAGGTAAACAGGAATTAAACAATTAAGTCAGTTACAAAAGGTTTAAATAGATGTTGCCAAAACAAAAAAAAAAATGGGTGATGAAAGAGGAGATGTATAAGCAGAGAAAAAACAAGCTAACCAATGACACCATGATGGATTTCAGTCATGTTTGTAAGAAAACAATAACTTAATCAACCGTACTATAACGCCTTTGTCACTCATCATGAATTACGAAACACCTGATGAAACATGCCATGGAGTAGCGCATCAGTATTTTATTATACATATCATACAATGGGTCTATATCCCGTTAAACATGTGACGCGCAATACAACTACCACTTAAATGTACCATATAAGAAGAATCCTTTTCTGTGTTTCTACTGTGTCAATGAACTGGACCATATCACATGCATACCTTGTATCATCAATGGCCTTGAGGTTGATAGGATGTGTGACTCCAACTAGAGTTCTTACAGGGACAGCATTGTGGACATCCCACACAGAAATTTCTTCCCTTTCTGTTGATACAGTCACAACAAAATCAGGGTTCTCAACTAATCGCATGACCATATCAAACCGACATAACTGGTCCAAGTCCTCTACCTCAACTGCACCGACTGCAGCAGAAACTGATAGCTTGTCCATCACATTTTTAGCTCCCTCAGCTTCTGAACTTCCACCGACCAGCGGCTGAAGAGGCAAGAGGGAGAGAACAGGAGGGTCACAACAAATGTCATGCAGTTCCTTCACAAACTTGTAGCCTTCAGGAGACTCCCAGTTTGGTTCTGCTGAGGAACTTTTCTTTTTTAAATCACTTATCTTCCCTTCACGAGAACCAAATATAGCAGATAAGCGGCCATACATCTGGGAGTAAAACTGTCTGCCATCATATGCCAATGCACAAGCGCTTTGTTCAAGACACTTTTTAAGAAACAGAAGGTCCTTTTCTTGTTGTTTATTTGTGGCCAAAGATCTCTCTTCTAGAGCTATGTCCTCCAGCACCTACAACAGATCCACAAAGACAAACATAAGACATAAGCCTTGTTACATGAGACCCATGTGTGTGTGTGTGACACTGCTGGGCTACATAAATCTTTAAATTGTGCAGAAAATCCCACACATTACTTCAGATAACAATTTTACCTAGAATATAACCCCAAGGCATCAGTTATACTTTAATAAAAGTAAGTCAGAACTTACATGGTACACATCAGAGCCACAAAGCTTGACAAACAACCAGGAATGGTTGTAAAGGAACTCCTTCTTTATTGAACCACTAAGATGAAACACATGGAAGGGCAATTCATCCAACTTTCTTCTGTTATAGCTGAGACAAACATAAACCAAGATAAAAGTGTCAGTGTTCAGGTATATTAAATAGATTCCATTGTAGGTAAAACAAAAGCACAAGTACATACAAACAAAGATTCACACATTCACACATGCAAACATACAGGCTGGGAAAATGTGATTTATATTGACATGTACCAACTAAGAATTCTATTTAAATAACTGTTAAATTTATGAATATTCTACACTGTCCTGAATGTTGGTAACCACCTACAAAACTACACACAGTCTTAAACGAAAAGACTGAAATGTAATCAAAAGAGTTCTATCCTGAAGGTATAGGCAACAGGTTCCCCTAGAACAACTGGATATCAAATATGAGAATACATTGGATCATAATCTAGAAGAATGCAACAAAAACAGACTTCTACACTGAAAATACAAGCAGCAGGCTTTTCCAAAATTTTGCAAAGTACCTGTGAGACTACATACTAATGTAAGTCAGAGTAGTAAAATCCAGATTTGCATGCCTAACTCATACTTGTAAATATCTGGGGTTGCCAGGCTCCCAGTAATGGTTAGTGTGTGGGTCTTTAACTAAGGGTGAAGTGGTCACACAGTGATTCTGACCACTCAGCTTTATCTGGTGGCAAGTTGAAGGATGTGTGAATTTCTAACTGCCCCATTATGTAGTCCTGTTACATAGCGCATAAATACAAGGATAGCCTTACTTTAACTTTCATGATTTATAAGAGATGGTAAATAGCAATATCACTACATCCATGTAAATGTCATACCTTGTGCAAGAGCTGGGTAATTTTCACGAAATACAGTATGAATCTCATGCCACCAGAAGCCAATTCTGCCGCTTCACTTTGAATCATATTATTGTTAGTTCATATCAAAAGTGGTCAAACATTTCGGCCTTCTCCACTTAACAACAGAGCATTTACATGATCCTTGCACATTCTGAACACCGTTCCACGTACAAATGCAAATTTTTCCAATTTCCCAGAATGTACTATAGTGTACAGTCACTGCTATGAGGAATGTTTGCGTTCAATGTTATATGCTACTTTTGTGAATCTGATGTGTTGAAATTCTGTATATAGTCTTACACAAACTGAATTCTTTTCTGTACACTGTAAGCAGGGTTTGAATAAAAGTGTGATACTTTCACAGCTGGTAACAAACACTTCTAATGTCTTACATTTCACAAGCTAGGTGCATAAAAACAGCATGAAACCTAGACTTCTGAAACACCTAAATGCTTCAGATCTATTGCATCATCACTACATAGCTTCATCCAGATATTTATTGATAACAAAGATTGAAATATGGCAGATCATCAAAATTAAATATTGTAAAATGCTAACACATGCCGTAAATTAAGTGTAATGCTGAAATGATGCAAATATTAACATGGAACATAACTTCTTAAAAAATAAGAATACTCATGCCTTGGAATCATAAAACTAATTCAGAATAATAAAAACACAAGTGATAACATTTTGCTTATCTTACCACTTGTTGGTTTTGTCAGGCTGTGGCAAATGTCGACCAATCATCCCACGGGGAAGCTCATCTGCCCACTTCCCCTACATCAAGTGTGTTGCATTACATACCATGAAGTTATGAGGAAATTACAGTCAATATCAAGGAAGCAAACGTCACATTAATCAAAATTTATATTTAAAAAACTCTTTTATTCCCCTTCAGCTTTATGTATATACCATGTGTTTGGCAAGGAGTTCTTTTACACAATTTAATTCAAAGAAATATTTCAATTTAGTCAGTAGAAATGAGTTTCTGTAGTGCATATCTGTTGTGAAGTAAACTTTTTCAGTGCAACTAACATAATAAACATCTGAATGTTCTAATTTGTCATGTAGTATCATCCTTTATTGCTTCTCACATAAGGAACTGGAGCACTCATTGTCCATGGCACAAAGACATGAAGTACAAAATCAACAAAATGTAATTAATGCACATGGCACCTGGCACAAATAATTACAGTTAGGACTACAATAAAGGACACGCTCATGCACTATTCCAGAGAACTTCATGTACCTGATAATAATGAAGAAGGATCCGATGAGCCCACTGTTTCCTCTGTTGGTCCCCAAGGTACTTCTGCTTCACTGCACTGTGCAGCATCTCATCCCGCCAATGCAGTGTACTTGGCCCATCTACACTCGACCATAGCAAAAATGGGGCCAGGTACTTGTTAAGTCTGGCCCAAAATAAGCATCCTGGTGCCCACAAAACTATTTAAAAAAAAAGTCAGACCTTATACAATACCTGCCTTCAACTTTAAAATTTTAATAAAGAAAATGTATCAGCCATGCATTACCAAACTGTCAAAATTTGGATAACAAAGCAATCAAATCTATATTTTATCCTTGCTTTTGTAGATATTTCTATTACTTTAAAATTCAAATTCAAACTGTCTTCATTTTACTGTACCATTTCTTGAGTTAAAGAATCATTAATTAAACATTCTATCAACATCTGCACCTCACCATAAGTAGCTTCACTGTGGAAGGCTGCATCATTAGCAAGCAGATCCAGCATCTCTGAATCAGTCAGCCCTGTTTTGGATGCTGTAACCAATGCCAGGGCATGTTCCACCTGTCATATCAAATAATATGACTTTAGAGTGGCATTTAATGTAATTCCTATAAAAGTACATGTCATTTAAACACAACATACCCTTTCCTTCCCCAAGATGACTTCCAACTCTTCCAGCATAAGATGAAGTTGATTTGTAATATTTCCCTTTGGCACAATATCATGGTCTTTATCTGTCCACCAAGACGTCTGCCATGCCAGAACCTATTGAAATATTCAACATCAGGTTATGAAGAGAAAAAAACCCCTTTATGTTAGTAAATACTCACAAAAGAACATGGAGACATATTTCTTGTGTATTATTTGACAAAGAAGTCAACTGCTAAGATTAAGTAGTGTCAGTGATAAACGAATGAATGCGTATAGATCATTGGTGCAATGATACTGACGGGGTACAACCCACATACTTGGAGAAGAAACCATCCCAGTGCCACTTTGTCCACCACAAACCTCACATGGCCTAGCCTGCAATTTAACATGAGCCTCTGTAGCAGGAGGCCAACGACTAACTGCCTGATCCATGGCTCATTCTCCTGTGACTGGGACTTCAGGTTAAGGGCCACAAAGGGCCTGTAAAAGGCCTACATGCATCCGGAGCATAAGGGCTTGGCCCATAATTTATTCTATTCTATTCTTTCCATGGCCCATTCAGATTTCAAGACAATGATCAAATATCAACCAGCTGCAGGGTCATGTTTGTGGTGTCTCACCCATGGAAGGACAAATGAATACTGAATGTACGTGCTCAGAGTTCAAGTCTGATCTCTGGACATACTCATGTTTTTGCATTTGCCATACAAAGGTAAATTTCTGAATCACATGTCTGTAACAGCATGGATGAGAAAATATTTACAGAAACATATATGATGCATATTTGGATTTATATACATCAGAGATTACTTTATTTTGGAAATCTAGTCTTTTTTAGGCAACTATTTTTAGAATATTCAGTAACAGCCAAATGCTACAGAATTTTGCAACACATTTTCTTCCAATTACACTTTGCTAGAATAATTTGGTATGCATCATTCCAACTACGCAGAAATGTTCTAATATTAATACCATTACTAGTTAAAACCCTCTTGTACCAAAACCATACTCAAGGATTTATCTACCATATGACAATAAAATCATGATTAATCTCAATCTACAGAAGTCTACTTTACTGAATTTCATCCCAATATTAATACCTTCACATACAGAGGCAAAGTACAGTCCTGGACTGATGAACGCACACAGTCCTGGACACGGCTGCTTACACTGTGGTTGTACTGCATCACAGATGCCATCAGAATTGATTGAGCCTCCAATTTATCCAACACAGGCATCTGTAACAAAACAAATATACAACACTGCAGTACCACACTCAAGCCACTAACAAGAAGATAAAGAGTCATTACAGCTTACTTACTTGTTTCAGATGATATGAGACAGCTCTCAAAGCACATGACAAGTTCTGGCATATGTTAACATCAGAAAAAAATAAAGAGTAACATATACTCGCATCCCCTGCCTTTGAGCTACAACGCAACTCTGTTGATATTTGTCTGCTTTTATGATATTCAAAGCATAATGGCACTAGTGGATATTTTGGAAAAATAATCTGTGGTGTGCACCATCTTATTTTCTGATTATACAGTAAATAAAACAAAGGTCACGGTCTTCTGAGATGTGACACCATGTAATTTACAGACAGAAGCCAATCTCAAATGTTAGAGCCCAGAACACCCCCACAGCAACCTCATATCTCAAGATTAAACAGACAGAAGGGACAAGTCTTCTGGCACATTATATTGTGTTGCTGAGGTCATAGTTCCCAGTGTTTCAAAATACACATAACATAGTGCTTCATCTTCAGGATCACCTAGTCTAAGAAAAATTATTTCCTACTTGAACCTGAAGATGAAGTCACAACAATTTTTGAAATATCGGGATACACTCACCCGACAACGCAGCATAACATCTTACAAAACCCGAATATTTAGCAACACAGCCGTGGGAACCTCAAACCTTGTTTTAAAATTTGGCAGCCATGAAAACACAAAGAACATATGAGTATTAAACTACTAAAAATGGTTTAAAATTCTGACCAATTTTGAATAAACAGACGAAGGCAGCAACCACAAATTATGTAACTGCTGAGGACAAATTTTGTTACGTTACTGCAGAATTGTGCAAATGTTCACTAACAGCAGATGGCAAGGAACCAAAAAAATAAAATAAAAGACAAGCTCACATACTGCACTTTACTTATTAATTTACAATGTATAACTTGCTGATGAGTGAAGCATTGGTGTTATGTAATAAAAACCACAGGAAATGGGTTAATCTTAAGGAATACTGTAACAGAACAGTTAAAAATCTACAGAAAATCTTATACAGTCTCAGCTATCATGAATAACTAGAATTATAAACAACAGCTGCATAATAAGAGAAACATTCAAGAGAATTTGTTCAGCTACATTTTCTGGCATTCATACTGACAATGATGTTTATTCTTGTATTTTGATCATATCACCTCAAAGTGAGCATCATTCAGCTTGTTGGTATGCACATGAAAATTTTAACTGTGCATGAAACTCACTGGTAGAAGAGCAGCAGAATCTGTAATTTTCTTCTGAACTTCAGCAAATACATGACTGTCATCAGCCACAGAGAAAATAAATTTCACATTTTCTGGCAGTTTAACTGGCAGCCAGTCAAGATTTTGTGTACCATACTCCTTCACCTATAACAAATCATGAAATATTAGTGTTTTCAACAAATACAGAAAAAATTAAAGCAGCCAGTTGACTGCATGGCCACAAAAATGAAATTACAAATTGTTAACACAAAGAAACAGTCACTAGAGAGATCTAAAGAAATTACGATATTTTATTTTGTAACACATGTAACAAGCTGCCTATGCCACTTACTTGGAAGGTAGATAAGTGACAATGCCTTTACAGGAGAAATTACAAAATAAAACAGGAGAATACTTGAAAAGGGTGCCATAAAATGCAATGAAATGACAAAAAAATTATCCACAAGCAGGAAAATGTAACCAATCAGTTTCTGAAGGAATCTGCATTCATACAGAGACATTGTTGCCAGTCACCGGTCAAAAAGCTCATAATCATACCCTGTGCTTTGAAAATAAATTGACTATCACAGTGAAAAGAACTACAGATCAATTATGCCCAGAAAACATTAAACCTGGAATCATAATTCTGGATATTTAGTTCATATTGCTTTTGATGCCAGTGACTCCCAGACTTTTCCAATTCACATCAGAACACAAACAACATGGTGGTCTCCTGAGCAATGAAAACTTATCTGTAGTCACCAAATTTATAAATTAAATTACTGCTAGCTTTGTTTACAGTATTATATAGTATTACAATTGAACAGCTATATATTTAATCACTCTAACATCAAAAATTTTATCAGGAAATGCAACATACCATCCTAAACCTTCCACATCATAAAGTCAATACCAAAAGAAAGGAAGTTAATAAAAAAAGAAAGGAAGTTAATAACAAAAGAAAGGAAGTTAATGCAAACTGACTTACTAGGGAGACTTCTGTGAAAACGTAGTAATAAAAATGACTAGCATCTTGAATTTGACACCGTGTGGTCTGGTAGATATGTACTGACATTTCAGACAAACCTACAACCTCCATCTGCGGGGAAGATAAATGATCCTGATGATGAAGGTAGCGGGTTTCTTTGACATGTCATAAATATCTACCAGACTACACTGTGTCCCATCTCAAATTAGCTAATTAAAAATGTAATTCCATACAGCAGTTAGGAACAACAAAATTACTTACATATGTTGTTCAAGAAACAATATGTGTCACACAGTTCTTAGAATAATGACAGTGACTCGGAATAATTTACTTAAATAAACACACGAATAGTATTAATGATAAAAGTGATAGTGGTATTATTCAGGGGTGTGCAAATACCGGATGCCAGTTTGGCTTGGGGACTAACTGTTGTGCAGTGCTGCCTAATATCTGTGGATCTTCACTATGGAACTTGCTTCATGCCATCCTTCAGGGACATAGACTTTTCAGGTGGCACTCAGAATGTTGGAAAAATTTGTGCACCTTTGGTTTTATGTTTACCTGATCTATACCATCAATCATGATAATCTGGGGACGTTGCATAAAAGATGCAGCCAACAAACGGGGCAGCAATTCTGTATAGCTCTGTATGCTCTGCAAAATTAAAACAGATCATTGTTATGCAAACACATGACATATTAAAATACAAGCATTCTTCAGCTAATGAAAGCAAATGACAAAATGTAACCCAGTCAGTCCCAATTATTAATGGTTCAGTCATGATTCCATTATGCTATAAATTCTTTCCACATTTCTGAAAGGCAGACAAAATGATGTCAAATAATTATTTCTGTCAAAATCTGAAGCACTGGCAAGGACATTGTCTAACACCAAATGACTTTAAACTTTAAGTTGATTCAAATTTTTTGGCTTCATTGGATAAACTGTTAATTTTTGAAACCATTGCAGATGTGCATTTTTGGAATTAAATAAAACTGAAATTTTACTGGAACAGAATTTAGTAAGAATATAAATAATTACCATACGTTTCCATATGGACTGAACAAGTTAAGGGTGAAGGAAAGTATTTTGCAAAACCAAACATGCTGTTATTTCAAAATTTATTTTATCAATTTTTTGGTGTACACATTCACCAGTTTTGATGCACAAGAAACACTGATACTGTGATGAACTACTATTAATGATTCCTTTCTTCTGTACTACCTAATCCATTTACCCTTTTCAGCTATGTCAGGTTCCCTTCCGAGCTAATATTTTTTGCTTTTAATATAAGCAACTGACTGCTACATACGTTTCTGAATGTCCCTCAAAAAAAGATGATTTTTGTTATAGCACATATAAAGGTTTCAGGTCTAAAAACTGCACTGCATACCTCTCTTGGTGGTCAGCAAAACAATTCCGAAGTTACAGCCAATCAATTAGAGCTCTGCAAGTCCATCTCAGAAACTGCTAATTCAGCCATGTAATTTGAAACTCAATTTCTGCCAGAAGGGTAAGTTGTAGTAATAAATCCTGATCAAAGGTTAGGTCTAGCAGAAGGGTACACAATGCGGCATTATACTGTTCCACTAGACCAAACCTCCAGATCAGGATTTGCCACTGGTAAGTTGATACATTAAACATGCAATCAAAAAGGGCATCTCCAATAAGTATGTCTTTCTTGCACTGTAGACGTTGTTATAAATACAACTCAGATCATTATAAAAATTATTTGAAAGAGGCCGTGACTGTTTCCAGTTCAACCCTATACAACTTGTACGTTATCCAAACCATGTTTAAAATCAAGAATGGCAAAGGTGAAGTGCAATTAATATCTTCTTCCTAAGAATCATGCCATGAAGCTATACAGAGGATGTGGATGGACTGCTCCATACACAGGTAATATAAAACAAGAATAGGATATAAAATTTATACAGCTAGCTCTTGTTAACTTCACGCAGGTCGACAGTATAGGTACTTACATGCACAGCCCAGGATTGGTGTCCATATGTCAGAACTGAGCACTGGTCGACAATACTTCGTAGCAGTTGTTCTGTAGTGTGGCTCTGGGCTGATATAGAAACAAATCTTACAAGCAGGAGTGCTTCAGGTTGCCATGTGTGACAGCACTGGGCTGCTCTGGCTAACAATGTGGTTTTCCCACAACCTCGGGGCCCATGCACCACTAACGGATGCTGGGAGTCACCCACAACATAGCTGTAACACACATAAGGGTCTTACAGAGTTTATAATTTTTCAGTGTTAGAGAGTATATTGAAAAGTGTAAATAAACAGCTCATTTTTTCAGATATGAAAAGTGCTAAGCATATGTACTTCTGCACTAAAACTCTAGTTTGATTCTGTAAATCTAACAGAAAATAATCAAGTTTATAAGGCAGTGAACAAGTAAAAAGTAATGAAAAAGTACATAACACTTATATATTGGCTATGTACATGAAAATAAACACATATTAACTCCAAAATGATCCTTCAGTTTTTGTTTAATTATAGTAGGAATGGCTGAAAAAAATTTTTAGGGAGAACATAAAATTTCTGAAGTTAAATGGCTGCCATAACAAATTTAAATGCCAAGTTCTAACACCCCACTGTGCAGGGTTATCACATATCCATAGCAAGAAAAGAGGGCATTATCACCCATCAAAAGGACAACATATTTTATTTCCCTCACAAGTACATAAGAAAGCACAAGCAACCAAAAAATAATGCTTACAGAATTTTAGCATGCCATTCTAGGCGCAGGCACATTTTACAGTGGATCAAATTCTCTTCAGGAGTGCATGAACACTACAAATTAACACATGAAACTCTTCACAAGACATATATGTAAAACTGTACTGCATAGTGTAAACTCCTTTATCTGAGTCCCCAGACAATGTATTTCTCTCCTTTGTCCACTGACATCCAGCCGGACATATGTATTAAGTCCTGGAGGAAGGACAAGTGTGGGGAAAAGAGGATGTAGAGTGACCCTAAAACTGTGAGAAAAATGACAACAGAGGACTGTATTATTTAATTTGTTTTTGTGGTTTCTTGTGCTGCCCTGTACATTAAAAGCAACACAATATTGGGTCCTTATTTTACCTGACAACTTCTGGCTGCCACTTCTTGTTGGCTCATTTATTATATTAACCCTTTAAAGATGAAGCGTATCTGTTTTATATAAAGACTCAGTGCGTACCGCGCTGTAAACACTCTCCACTTCGGTTATAAAAACCAATCTCTTAATGTTTCATGGGGCAAAAGTTGCTGTTTCTTCTGAGATCCGTACAAAACACATAAACGCAATGTGGGCACCACGTAGGAATTTTTAATGTTAAACCTGGTGGTATGTAAAGTTACCGCTAGGCTTTAAAAGGTTAATGCAGCTACTCAGCCAACTGCCCACATGTTCAGCAAACTATCAGCAGAAAGTGAAAAGCAATAGCTGTCAGACAAAATAAAAACTGTGTATTTCCCTGATACACAACTGTTTGATATTACATCATATTTTTCTACATGTGTAACTGAAATGTTTGGAACTTACTACCCTCAAACTTTTGTTCTGTCAGTGGTGCACAACTAACATATTCTTACAATGTAACAGCATAAGCATAGCCCTAAATTGGGTTTGATTATGTTTATGAGCAACGACAACGGCAGTTCAATCCAACCCTTTTTTTTTGGGACTACCTTCTGAGCAACCCCAGCTCATCACAGTGGTAGCCCCCAACCCCCTTAAAAATGTGTAGTATTTACAATTTTTTTCACCTTATTAAACCACTCGGTATTTATGAACTGCATGTTATTTAAACATACTGACAACCATATTTTCTACCTCACTTTCCACATCTTCCTGCTGCAACTCATCCTCATGCAAGCTACAAAACTATTAAAACTCAATTTTCATGAAACATTAAGTACTTTAAGATCCCTGACTCTTCAATTAAAAATTCTTGATGATACTCCTGGCCTGAACCGTTATATCTCAGCCACTATCACACACCTATCAAAACTGTCCTGATATGATCCTTTTGCATGGCAAAGCCTGATACCAAACATAAATTATCTGACAAGTGATATGGGAAGTGTTATATCATCATCTCAATAGCTGCTAACCCTCGTACTATGTGATATATTGTCTTTCATCCCCCTGCAAAAGAATCATAGAGGAGTTACATGTGCATCACCCAAAGCGCATAAATTTGCCCATACGCACAAATGTTATGCATATCTCTTTATACAGACGCTTAAAAATAACTCTTCCAGAATACTCTGAGAATGTCATACAAATTTCCCTGAAAAAAAATCTGAAGTGACACAAATTAAAAATTGAGATAACTGAGACCAGGACTTCAGAAATGAACAAAATTGAGAAGAACTCTTTAATTTGACATTCCACTACAAATTCTTCTCACCAAGTTTCACTATTTATTGACTAATTTCATAATTAAATATGTAAAAAAGCAATATTCCAACATATAACAAATAATTCAATCAGTTAAAATCCTGATATCTGCCCAAGAAAAAAGATGACGAGTGTAATTATATAAGATATACACTACTTAAAAACCTTTTAATTTCCTGTAGAACAGCCTCCCTGTTGATACTACACTGTGCGGCTCTCTGACAGAAACTTGTCTGCTGCATTAGCTCTTGGAACAATCTGCCATCAATACCATAACTTGACTTCAGCGTGTTCTGCTAAAGAAAATTAGTCATATATAATCACTGATCGGAACTCTTTGCAACATCTAACAGACCACAGTTCAACAAAACTAACAGTCAACTGCAACTCTATGTAAGTGATAACACTCCACATCTTCTTTCTTCAGAATCTTAGCAAGCTAGGCTTAGCAGTTTAATGGGTGCAGAATGTAGGCCCAACCTCTTCTCTGAAACATTTCCTCCTCATTGTGCTGTCTGTAAGATTTTTCCATAGCTTCTCCAATTCTCTACTTTACCTCAATCTTTTAGTACACAGTACACAGCAGAACTAACAAACAAGGTCATACTAATAAGGTAGCACAACCAAAGAGGCACACTTTTCCTAAGATCTTTATTTAAGATCCAAACTGTCTCGATTGAACAACCAACCTCAGGGATCATAGGACTATTACAGGAAGACTGCAAGAGTGTTACATCTTACAAATAAGTAAAAGATGGAATATGAATATGAATACAAGCAATAAAACTGACAAAAATTGATACAGAATGTTAAATGTGCGATATGAAATATAATATAGTAATGCATACATATATATAGGCCTACATGTTAATCAGATTAGATGTATGTACCACGTTGGTTTTCTATCTTATTATACTGGTGTACACAGTAATGTGTTATAAAAAATATCACAATAAATTTCACTAAACATTGTATGCTAAATCTTATATGACAGGCTGTTCAGCTAAGAGCATATGACATAAAGACAGCTGAAGTGACAGTCCACAGGCCTACATATTGTCTTGAATTCTTGCCATAAAACTGCCCATCCAAATCCAGTGATTTCCTCTGGTTTGATCAAAAGCCATGAAAATATTGCAAGCAGAAAATGCCACAGTGTTATTAAAGTTCAACTGCCACTATCAATCACAGTTAGGCCAAACTATTTTATCTAATTATGAAAGCTGTGGAACATTTTATACCATTTCTGTGCATTTTTAAATTCTCCCTACGGGTCTATACATTAACACCCACTTTGGTTTGGTCCTCTTCTATGATGGTATCCACCACAGCCCGAAGGTGTTTGCCCAGTTGTGATGTGACCTCTGTGACATACTGCGCATGATCAGGAAGCCAAAGGTCCAAACCTCCTTCAACCCAGCGAACTGGTATACGCAGAATGTGTTTCTCATTTAGTTGATTCTGGGAATAAAAACAGCTATTAAATACAAATAGTAAGTAAATAAATGTATCTACTACAAGATTACTGTCATAGAGTTTATCCCACCTTGAGATTTTTGTGCAAAGCTTCCAATCTGCGTCGCAGCTCTGTTTCACCAGGTGAAGGAGGCTCTTGCGACTGGCTAGCAGTTGGCACACACACACGGTAGAGCCACAAGCATCTTCGAGCAAGCTCCTGACTCATGCACACTGTGTTATGTACTTCCTGCACACATGTAAGTTTAGTTGTCCATTTCAGACAGCTCCACCAACAAGACTTTTTTTAATTATGTTGCAATGGTATCTCAAACACTTTTAATTTTCCCCTGTCATAGAATGATACTGAATCAAAAAGTCATAAAATGATATATTATTCTTGCTGTCACAGTATTGCTGGTTCATGCATTTATTTAATCAAGTGACACAAACAGAAAATGATACCTAGTATTAGTGAACAAAAAGTGATTTCTGAAGTTAACTTCATATACTAGTAAAATCGTGGTTCATGATTCAACAATCCAACAACTAACATGACTGACAAATAAAGAAGTAATTAATACATAAATCTATCGTGAAACCCTTAACTTTTTTATCCTATAAGGTTATTTACAACTTACACAGCAAAAAAAAACCTCTTATGTGAATAAAACATTGCACGTACTTTTCACACAATGTCTATTATTTTTAAAACATTAAAATTAAATCTGCGCACTTACTTGTTCCACAACAGTGGTAAGGTAAGTGTCCCGTAGTTCCTGAGGGAAAACATTCACCATGACTGCAAGTGTTCGTTCTATTTCTGAACGCCATTCACTCAGTGCTCTCTCCTTTTCTTCTGACGAATTTTCCTGCAGCAGAACATATGATGCAGTACAATAACATATACACAAACAGGCATATGTTTAGAAAAAGTCTGTAGTAAGACTGGAATTTTCAGTCATGTATGTCACCAAGTACAAGAATGACACTCACCAGACAGGGGTTCTTAACATCATTACAATTGCAACACTATGCATTAAAAAATCCAATTCTTGTAAAAAAGTGTTAATGCTATTGTTAGACAACAGCTGGTTGGTTGGTTGCTTGCTTGCTTGCTTGCTCGCTTCCCTTTTTGCTTGGCTGGCTTATTGGACATTTTGATCATTAGGTTATGTTAGTTTAGTTTAAGTTATGTTACAGTATGTTTGGTTTGGTTGGGCAAGGTCACATAAGATTAGGTCAGATTACATTACGTTAGGTTACGTTAGCTTAGGATAAATTACTTTGGGGTACATTAGGTTAGGTTAGTGTAGTTTAGGTCAGGTTAGGTCACGCAATTATTTGTCTTTGTTTGTTTGTTTGTTTGTTTGTTTGTTTGTTTGTTTGTTTGTTTGTTTGTTTGTTTGTTTGTTTGCTTGCTTGCTTGCTTGCTTGCTTGCTTGCTATTATTACTTATTTATGTTGTCTGGTGAGATATTACATCCACAGTCTGGTTATTCATACCTGCAAGCAAAAAAAAAAAGTTGGCAAAGGAAAAATCACATGAGTAAAATGGCCATGGCATAAATTTAATCCCTCACCTCCATCAAGTGACTAGCTTAAGAAGGAGAGGAGCTACAATTCTTCCCCCCCTTATGCGTTCATAGCATGGACATGAACATACGAAATTTTTTTCTACTAAATTGCAGGATATCAGAAAGTCAAAATTGTGCAGCAAAAACAAGTGCGAAAAACATTGAGATCATGAATATTTCATATGACATGCATGTTTTCACAGTGAAATTAAACAAAGAAATATTTATAAAATGGAAAATTTAATGTCACTATGAAGTCCCTGTATGCCTTCATGGCATGCGCAAACACAAATTTACCTTTACCATTTTTACTATTGAGAATTTAAGCCATAAAATTCCATTCATATTCTTGATTATCTCAACTTTCAATGACAATGTAAATATTACAGCAAACCTTAAATCCTGGAATGTGGCTGGCAATAGGCTGCAATCTGTAGCAAGGTGGCTGAGCATGACCATCCAGCTGATACCACTTCTGCAGCAGTTCCTTGTTGTCAGCATTTTTAAGTGCCATTTCAAAATCTTGATTCTCAATTGTTTTAGGTAAAAGAGGAGTACCAAGAGAGTTACTCAAAAACAGCACTGGTATCACATATGCCACTTCCATTTGCCCTGCAATTAAAAGTTATCACTGATATGCACACCATTATACCGAGTAAGCAAATCCATGATACAACATATAAGCCACAGCCATTAGACAGAAATCAGTGGTTGCACTGACAGAGCCATTCTTGCCTATTTAAATTTATAATTCATCTGCTCCTACTACATTTAAATCTTCCAAAATTTTACTTTCAGTTTCTAATATGTGTTCAGTGCCTCTGGTTAATTATGATTCAACTGCATTCAGTACTTAAAGGAAACTGTTTTCTTTATCCATTTCTTAAATTCCATTGATATTACCATATGTGTTTATTTTGACTTAATATTGTACTTAATAATCACTTACATGTTTTACAAATACATTCTCTGTATTCACTAATGATGATTCCCTTCATAAGTGTGTTTATCACTTATTTACTAATCTACTACCAATTATTCCTGTATTACTTTAAACTCATAAATTTAGAATGGTAGAGCTTACAGATAATAATTCCTCTATTAACCTTTTAAAGCCTAGTGGTAACTTTACGTACCACCTGGTTTAACATTCAAAAATTCTACGTGGTGCTCACATTGCATTTATGTGTTTTGTACGGATCTCAAAACAAACAGCAACTTTTGCCTTATAAAACATTAAGAGATTGTTGTATATAACCGAAGTGGAGAGTGTTTACTGCACAGTACGCACCGAATCCTTATATAAAACAGATACGCTTTGTCTTTAAAGGGTTCAATGGTCACTAAATATAAAACACACTCAAATTATCCCAAGAGCAAATACAGTATTACAATAAAATATAATTTACTTACGTGTCAGTTCTCCAAGACACAGTTCAGGGAACTCATGATCTTGCTGCTTCTCTAATCCTGTTTTCCAGTGAAGGTCAACAATATGAAGCTCATAACCTTGGCTACGACAGTAGTCACGGAGTTCAGGGTACACAGTGTTGTGCAATGCACCCTTTTCAATACAGCAATCTGCAAATTTCAGATAACGAAGAAAGTAAAACTACCCTATGCGAAGGAAGTCTCCTTCTTGCACATCTATTTAATGAAGTGATGAAAGAGTTAAGATAAATATCAGCAAAAGAAAGCACCCCGATACAAAAATGTTAATTATTACTTGATACAAGGCAGAAACAAGAAGCTGAAAATGACTAAATTTGAAGACACCAGAAAGTTAAAAGTGTGGAGCAAAAACAAGATCAACAAACATTGAGATCATGAACACTTCACATCGTATACATGCAATCATATTGAAATTATGAACAGGATATATTTATAGAATGGAAAATTTAATGCCACTATGAAGTATATTACCCAGTGACACAAAATCTTCAAATCAAACTTAATGAGAGAGTTAAAATCAGTTATACCCCACATGAGCAAAGTGAAAGCATAATAGAAGTATACCAAATGATGTCAATATGTGATTAACAAATTGTATTAAAAATAAACAAACATGAAGCTTCACTGAGAGAGTCAAACACAAGATTCAGCCAACAAAGAGAAGGTTCTGTGAAAAACAGAAAAATAAGGATGAAAAAACAAAATGCAATGCTCATATGATATGGCAGATATACATGATATAGAAAAGCAAAAACTGTCATTATGCATAAACACAATGCTATATACAAACATATACTGGGTAAGTAAATATACAACAGTCTTATCCTCAGCTCTACATAGAAGTCAGTGGTCAGTGACAAACTCCAGGGTCTCAGCTGCCTCTGAGAAAGATCTTGGTGCCTGCTGAACCAAATGGTGTATGCATGGCACAGCATGCGCATGGGTGTGTGTGCGTGTGTTCTGTGATTAACAACAAAACACAACCCATGCTGGTGACCAAACCCTGGTTATCCAGCTTGTACACAGTTACTTCATAAACTGACCTCCCCACATTCACAGTGACAAAACAGTGTGAAGCAGAAACAAGGGCTTGACCACATCAGAGGACGAAGAGTTTTGAAGCATTCAGAGCACTGAAGATTTGTATTATGTCCTTCTGGTTTACAACAGTCCTGCAGTCTGGTAGGTGGTTGCCATCATTTTGGAGGAATATGCTTCCTCCATCTTCCTTACAAACACATGCACACACCCACCCACCCACCCACACACACATACACACACACACACAAGCACTTCTACACTCTAACAACACTGTGAATACATTTGTTTTTTTACTGACAGCAAAAACTCAACAACTGCAGCTTTGGTATATAAAATGTGGTACAGTAATAATCAGCAGTGCACTATGGATACAGCTTTACACCACATAATTATTACAATTAATTTACAATATCTGGTAGCATTTATGTACCGATGAATGCTTTTAACTGTTCTTCTTCGAATGTCTTGTTTTATACTGAATATAGCAACGTGAAAATGAGAAAGAACAGGTGAGGAACTGACATTTGCCATTAAGTACACTTGTTTATTATTTCTATAAAATATTAACTCCCATACGTTACCTTGTGAGTCAGCAGCACAGACATACATAACAATCTTGCGAGTTTTGGTGGTAGTCCGAACAGATGCAATGCATCCCATCAATAGGTTCTGCAGATTCTCTGGTAATTGCTGCACTTCTTGTGGAAGTGGTGTATCGCTCTTATCAAAGTCTCGTGGACTCTGCACTGATGTACCAGGAGGAGATGACAGAGACATGGAATCAGCTGCAAGCAGTAGTTACATGTAACAAGCCAGACACAAATGAAACAACTTGCAAACGAAAAGTACATAAGCATTGAAATTATGTTGACCCAAGTGGCCAAGCTTTGTCAAGTGTCATATTTCAAAATCTTTGTGCCAGAATAAGAAATTTCAAGCGTCTTCTCCCCATTGCACTAGTTTAATCATAATTCCAAAAAAGTATTTGACGCACAAGAAGGTTTTGGTGATCAGAGGGGAAACACTCCTTTTTACTTTCCTTTTGGCAAACAGCCAAATGGTTATGTGGCAGCAGAACAATTACTTATTGGAAGAGGTTGCAGAATTATGATACATCATTTGAAAATTAAGATATCATTATGTAGCATCTCGACTCCTAATGTTTATAGGAACCAACAGATATAAAAACAATGTTCAGTAATAAAAACAATAACAATAACAACAACAAAAATAACAAGTCGTCGTCGTCATCATCATCATCATCATCACCACCACCACCACCACTTTCATCACCACCCCTGTTGTAGTTGTCGTAATTATCGTCATCGTTGCGGTGGTGGTGGTGGTGGTGGTGGTGGTGGTGGTGGTGGTGGTGGTGGCAGTGGTGGCGGTGGCGTGGTGGTGGTGAAGGCTGTGATAATTGTAGTGGTTGTGGTTGTTGTAGTGACTGTAAAGAATGTGTACTTCTTATTATGCATATTCCAACTTTGTACACACGTCCTTATACCATGTAACTGTATTTTGCATCACATTCACTGCTTTTACTGTGTCACACAGATAATGAAAGCAAACCACACTGCAAAATTGTGTTTATTATTTAAATGGTCTGCCTTCTGTTCACCTGATAAACTGGAGGTGGCAACATTCCGCACTTTACTCAGGCCATCTTTGGTGGGTTTCCTCTCCAAAATCACAGCTGAGGGGGTAGAGACACCCTCAACTTGGGCTCCACCTCCTCCACTATTGCCTCGCAATTGTTGCTGCACTACAGCAGTGACAGTGGAAGGCTCCAGAATGACCCCAGAATGTGGCTGTTGTGGTGGACTTGTGCTGTGATTTCCATGTTGCTGCTGTTGTTGCTGCTGTTGCTTCTTTCCCTTCCCATCTGCTTCCTGCTGTGGCTGCGAGGATTTCTTACCTGACACCTGGTAGCTGGGAGACCTGCAGCAAGCAATTGACCTGCACATGTTCACTTTAACTGCCTGTCCTTATGTTTATTAATAAATAAATACAAAAAGATGAGAAATATAATGATGAAGTAATACTGAGGCAATTTTGGATTTTTCAGTCTTGATTTTTTCCAGTTTTTACTGTACCAGTTCCAATAATTCTTTGTGACTGGTTGGAGGTAAACAGCGCGCCAATTATTTCACAGTCCCTTCATATATTTATCTCTATATACTCCCATTATACCAGTATTCACACAATTTAAATCATTTCCACTCATGGCCTACTACACATGCACAATTCAGCTAAACAGATCATAATGGCAGTTACTTCATCATGCAATTTCTCGCTTGTCATACATGTAACCACAGATCAGGCTGTACATTTGTTTTTGCCTCAGTTACCCAGCATGCAAACCTAATCTAGGTATGTGGCAGCATATTTTGTTGAAATTGCAACTACTTCTTTGGCCTCTCTGACTCAGTAACAGAAGGATAGAGAAAAGTGCATAATGTACTTCTCCCCCAAATTACTGCCATGATCAAATCAAGAAGGACGAGAGTGGCAAGGCACTTGCACATGATATTAGCCCTTTAAAGAAGAAGCGTATCTGTTTTATATAAGGACTCAGTACATACTGCGCTGTAAACACTCTCCACTTCGGTTATAAAAACCAGTCTCTTAATGTTTTATAAGGCAAAAGTTGCTGTTTGTTCTGAGATCCGTACAAAACACATAAACGCAATGTGGGCACCACATAGAATTTTTTAATGTTAAACCTGTTCATATGTAAAGTTACCGCTAGGCTTTAAAAGGTTAATACGCAAGTAAGTAACTATGTAAGTAAGTGTTATTTAACGACCGTGTCAATTGGTAAAATCGCGTGGCGTCGATGGTAGATAAATAAAATATGGGTACGGGGCACTGAAAGTTTTAAGTACTCTGAGATAGGGCTCTCTCACTGTCACTTTATCTACCAAAAATCCTACATGGACTTCCACGGAAACGAACCCAGCGTCCCAGGTAACAGGCCGGGTTGGCCACACACATGGAGGAGAAGACACAGGCATATAGGTTGTTGGTTGGCAAACCTGAAGGAAAGAGACCATCTGGAAGATCTAGACGTCGATGGAAGCATAATCTTGTAATGAATCTTAAAGAAATAGTACCGGAAGGCGCAGACTGAATATCAGGGCTGTGGAGTCGGAGTCGGAAGAAATTTTAGGTGGAGTCGGAGTCCGAAGGAATTTTTAGGTGGAGTCGGAGTCCGGAAAAAATATACCGACTCCGACCTCAGTCTAAAATCTTAACTAGATACTCGAACTCCAGAGCCCTGATAGCTACAGTAACCATTAGACTTATATTTAAATATAGGT
Source organism: Coptotermes formosanus (assembly GCA_013340265.1). Taxonomy (NCBI): domain Eukaryota; kingdom Metazoa; phylum Arthropoda; class Insecta; order Blattodea; family Rhinotermitidae; genus Coptotermes; species Coptotermes formosanus. The sequence goes on along the minus strand of BLKM01009049.1, from coordinate 47,260 downwards.
TATAAGTCAAAAAAGTAGCCTGATGATTCACGTGGTGGTGATGAAATTTCTTGTAGGTTTACCGTTATTAATACATATTGAGCTTTTGTGAAGGAGTCGGAGTTTTAAAAATCGAGGAGTCAGAGTCGGAAGTTTTAAAAATCGAGGAGTCGGAGTCGGAGCTTTTGTGTACCGACTCCACAGCCCTGATGAATATATCTGGCTCTGAAAAGGCGGAAATGAGGACTTTTTCTTGTTATCATGTTAGTGAAGTTTCAATCTCTATAAAATCGGGGCAACTTCTTGACCAGCTTCTCAAATAGGATTCCTCTCCATGAAGTTGGCTGGCAGATTTCAACTGACACCACTAAAGCGTAAATACCCTTCATTATGAAACACAGGCCATGCTAGTATCTGAATTTTCGTTCAGTGTGTCGCACTGCATAGCTGCAGACACTAACATTATATTACATGTTGGGCTATCTTCTTTAACAGTGTGTTTACCTGTCAAAAATGACGGACTGGCAAATAAAGCGTAACAAACGATTTATTATTCGTAGTCACAAAAAAAATATCAGACTACCATAGAATAACAAACACAAACAGAAGTCGCACAGCGTAACTTCTGTTTATGCGAAGAATATATAATTAATCATCATAACGTTCAGTTAAAACTTTGACAGCGGTTAACAAAACAAGCAGAGTACGTACAACGTAACATTGACGCGCGTTCGCGTAAACGCCGTCGTTTGTAATCGAGTCACTAAAACAAGAACCAACTGAATGCACCGTAGTGGGCCGAGATAGCTCAGTCGGTATAGCGACTCGCTACGGGCTGGACGGTCCGGGGATCGAATCCCGGCGGGGGTGAGATTTTCCGCAGCCGCCCAGACCGGTCCTGGGGCCCACCCAGCCTCCTGTACAATGGCTACCGGGTCTCTTTCCCGTGGATAAAGCGGCCGGGGCGTGGGGCTAGCCACCCCCTCCCCTCCTCGTGCCGAGGCTCACGAACGGGTAGAGCTATACCTCTACTCCCCCTCTTGGGCCCTCAGGGCCTGTTATAGGGTGACCTTTACCTTTTACCTGAACGCACTGTATCCAGTTTCATTATTATTCTTTTCACTCTACCCCGACATGTTTCGACGTTTCAGCTGTCATCCTCAGGGAGTGTACCAAAGTTTTTAAATGCTGGCAGGATCGATGTTTTATATTCATTTGCTGCATTGGTTGGTTCTTATTTTAGTGACTGAGGACAGAACAAGGCACGCAGTTAGCAGTATTAAAGCTGTTGTCTGCAGCCTTTGTTATTCAGCATGCAAAGCGCATGCGCCGTATTATGTCATCCGTGGCCTATCCGGCTGTACCGTATTTTTCCACATTATCTCATAAGCGTCGCGATTTTCGAAAAAAAAAAGATATAAAGCACAAAATGTGTGTTTTGGTTTTTTCTACAAGTTTTGTCTGAAACATTTCCCATTCGAAGAAGAGTTCAGGGCGGTAATGTCATACGTGTAGTATGGGTCTTGATGTACATTACCCATTACGCTTGTCAAATGTTAATTAAACTTGAATTTTCTCGAAAAATACCAAATTTCGTTAAAATCAATCCAGTGGGATCCGAGCTGTTCCATGCGGACGGACGCACAGATGGACGAACGGCCACGACGAAGCTAATACTAGCTTTTCGCGATTTTTCGAAAGCGCCTAAAATTGGTCCTTGACTGCTGAATCTGTTGATATTATCACTCCTTCTGGCATATGACATGCAAACACATAACCATCAGTGACGATGCAAACAGGCTCCTCCAGTCAGACACTCACATGTTCGAATACCGGCCCCTGTGTTTTATTTACGGTCACTGCACAAGCTCGTATTATTTAAAACTGTCTCATTTTTCACACAAACGTTAGTCGTGTTTCAATCGAATCCAAGTCAAATCCTGGAACCAGCGGCGCACCCAAGGGGGCAAGAGGGGGGGGGGGACTGCCGGGCTGCAGCACCTCCAAACCCCCAATAAACCCAAATCTAAAAAGCACAGATTTTGTAGATATTATGATATCAAAAGTTTTACGTGATTTCCCCTTCATCCGAAATCAGCCACTGAAATCGGCTGATGACTGGTACATTAGAATTTTGAAAAATAAATTAATAAAATTAAAAAAATAAGGAGACAGGACACTGTAATTGAGTCATGGAATATGTAGTTATATTCGTATGTATATAAATGCAGTTGCAAAGATTGTTATGTTGTACTTATAGCATGATTTTTATAACACAATCTTTGAAACGAAACATAAACTGTATATTGCCTCAGGGTCTGCTCCACCCACCAGTGAAAAATTCTGCGTGCGCACCTGCCTGGAAGAATGCCTTCATCTCCTACGAAGGCGCCTGTTAAAATCAGCAGCTTGTGAAGTTTAAGATTTTTGTACTTTATCATGAATCCTCATTTCTGTCACCATGTCTTCATTCCGTCTTATGATATGGGCAAAAGACTTCTCACTTTGCCGATTCATCCAACGCCTTTTTCTTGCTCTAGTTAAACTTCTTCCTCTCTCTGCCATTGTGTCATTACCTGTCATGCACTCTGTTAACTGACCTTTTTTTTTTATTTTCTATTCGCAAATATTTAATCTTCCACTATGAAAATATTAATGCCCTGTTTATATAGTCCTACATTTACATAACAATTAATCCTTTAAAGACGAAGCCTGTTTCTTTTAAATAACGACTTATTGCGTACCGCGCTGTAAACACTCTCCACGTCGGTTTTAAAAACCAATCTCTTAATGTTTTATAAGGCAAAAGTTGCTGTTTGTTCTGAGATCCGTACAAAACACATAAACGCAATGTGGGCACCACGTAGAATTTTTTAATGTTAAACCTGGCGGTATGTAAAGTTACCGCTAGGCTTTAAAAGGTTAAGAAACTCGTGTTGCACCAATAATACTGCTGTGCTACTGTGCTTCTTTTCGGTTTGTGTTTACAATCAGCGTATCAATAATCAGTAAATTTATACCCTAAATTGCCTGGATAATGTAACAAGGAGTCCGCGGAGGGCAAACAACAGAAAAATAATGCTCTGTCGTACACGCAGAAACTGTAGTGCAGACAGGTCCGTACACACGGTCAGAAATCGACTTTTATTGCAAGATACTAAGGAAGACTGTGCACGTTATATTGTTTCTTGTTTTACAAGCCTGGTTCTGTGTCTGTGGGTAATAACAAGTTTGTGAAATTTCCCGTTGCGTTTCCAATGAGATAGGAAGTCCAGTACACATGTAACGGAATTGTAACAATGCAAAATACGTATCTGCTTCGCCACGATATCAGTTACAAAGCGTGCTACGGTAACATTAGCTCAGATCAGTACCGGCCTTAGCAAACGTGGGGCCTGACTGCGATCCTTGTGGCGGTCGCCTAAACGTTATTATGCACAGCCCAAAAATTCTAAGGTTTGGGATACTAACGTAAGTTATAAAATCATTATAGAATCAGCCTGACAGCTTTGTGTGGTATCACACTGCATATTTTTAAAAATTACTAATACGCGAATCCCCCATGAGCCCAGGGCTCCCGTACGCGCGGGGCCCTATTGCGTCAAATCATTCCAACAGGCCTAACGCAGGCCCTGGCGCAAATAATGCGAGATTTTTGGTTCTCGCAGTTGTTTTGCTGAAGATTAAAGTCTTCTGGAACGTTACGTGTTATCGACTTGTAAAAGATCACCGCCGTTTCGAGGGATCGTAGTGCCTTCATCTTCAGGTTCAAGTAGCACTTTTCTTACACTGCTTGACCTTGACGATGGAAGCACTACTAGCCTTCGAAACTCCGATTACTAACTACCAGTCGACACGCGTAATATCCCAGCAGACATGAAACTTTAGCTTAGGTTTCTTTGGTGGCTTGGGTTAGTTTACGTCTAGCCTTTGGCGCGTTCAACATGAGTGACAGTCGAATGGCAACGTATTACCAACGACCACACAAACAGCATTTCATTTGTGTACGAAACAACACTCGTATCGTACGCATCCTCTTTAACTCCTGTCACCCCACGGTTCACCCCACACAGCCCGTAAAGATTTCCCCTTTGTTTTCTAGAGTGGCCGAACTACTGACGTCATCGCAGCGATGCAATGACGCAGACCGCGTGGATCTCCCACCCCTGCTTCCCCTCCCCGCGATAGCAATGGGCACTCGGCCGTCACCTACGTGGCGAAAGCATCCTCGTCAAAATAATGGATTACAAAGACGGCTTGTATCAAAATGCGTACGCCCATCAAACGATCATCAGAAGTGGGACGTAAATTTGTACTCGTGACTGCATTCTAAAACAGAAACGTTGCTTTAGAGATGATGAAAATAAACAGATATTTGAGGTTACTTAATGTTAATTTTAAATTCGAGAAATGCTTGCTGGTACTCAGCTCAGCGCCTTTAGCCTCCCGCGTCTTAGGGAGAATCCTGCAACTTACAAACACACAGAGCTGTAATTTTACCTGCTACTTTATACATATGTGAAACTTCACCTTTCATTCAATAAGTACAAGGATATATGATGTTTGGAAACAAAAATACTGAGAAAAAACGCATGCTTAGAGTAAACATCAAATAACAGGATGATAGAAAGAATTACATTTCATTTAATTACACGCGGTAGGAGACTCACAGATAGTAAGTATGACGGGTGGGGGGGGGGGGGTGCAGGGCAAGGGACACAGTCATGGCATATCCTAAATCCTACCGTAGCATTCCACAACATACAGAAAATTTCAACAATGCTCTTCCTGTAGGATTGGGTTCTCCTAGGGAAATTGCGTAACAGTTGGACCTTCTAACCTTGTTAAACGCGATTCAGAGGGTTACGGCCCCTAGTTTATGCAGAGGCGCCTTCTGAACTGTACACAACTTAATTGGAACGGATGGGAAAGGCGCCAATCCTGACGAATTATTGCAGTACGCTACTGTTCCAAAATTCGCCTGAAGGAAGTGAGCGAAACTGCGAAATATCTTGAATGTTCACACACAAGTGCTATTCATAAAGCTGCGACATATTGCGGTGTTAGTGCACCATCCTCAGGGATCACAGGTTGCCAAATCTCAAACCAACCGTCATCGTCGAGCCACTGTTTGTATGGTTCCACACTCCGTTGTAGGCTACATTGTTGTTATCTTTATCGCATAAAAGGTACAGCCTCTGTTTTAAAATACATACAGTTAAAACGGGATTAAAATATTTTATACAAGACAAATATGACTTTTAACAGACTATAGTTATCTTGTTGGTTGTGGAAACCCCTAGTGTAGTAGCACTGTATGTTGCCCGTAATACGTAACTCAATCCAATGCGGATCGGATCCCTATGTTGTGTACTGCCTTGTGCCGGAGTAAGTCTACATTAACCCCTTAAAGACGAAGCGTATCTGTTTTATACAAGGACTCAGTGCGTACCGCGCTGTAAACACTCACCACTTCGGTTATAAAAACCAGTCTCTTAATGTTTTATAAGGCAAAAGTTGCTGTTTGTTCTGAGATCCGTACAAAACACATAAACGCAATGTGGGCACCACGTAGAATTTTTTAATGTTAAACCTGGTGGTACGTAAAGTTACCGCTAAGCTTTAAAAGGTTAAACTGCATTTGGCCGGTGTAATAAATTGACTATGTTGGTTAAGACAACGCACGGCGTGAACAATGTTAATGCGAAATATTTGTTCTTTCATAAAAGGCAACACCACTAAAAGAGGAAAAAAAAAGGAATACATCCCCCCTGTTACTAAAAGGGAATCAATAAAAGAAATACCCTCGAACACATTTAATAAAAAAAGAACCAGAAACTACAATACAAAAATATTCAGCATCACACGTAGTACCTTCCTGCTTTTTTTAAATAGAAAATGCATCTGAAGATGACCTACACAGGTCGAAACCCGTCGTAATTTTTATGTAAATATTTAAGCCACAATAAACATTGTTGTGCCGACAGGGGAAAAAATCTATTGTCCTTCACTTGGAATTTCACGCGAAATCACGTTCAGGTTAGCTGCAGGCTTGGAAAATATTCATATCCGCCACCTCCCGAACATGAATAACCGCACCGACCAAGTTCTCTCCAGTAGTAACGCTTCCGACGTGCATTCAGTTTATTCCTGTTTCGAATGCAGGCGGGAATGCCCAATGTCCTGCCTGACGTATTTCACTGCTTGGTACAGCACGTCAACACAAGTTCAAAGCTCATGCCTCGAAGTCGGGCACAATCATTTCCTGCCCCAGTCTTGCCAATTAGTCAGCCATTAATCATCCTATCCTTCGGCACTATGTAACCTGAGCTACTGACAGCGTCATAAAACAAAAAATAAATAAATCCGACGAAGCAAGACGTTTGGTAAACACATAATAGTCGATCCTAGCGGCCGAGCGCTTGCTGGGATTGTGGGTTCGAATCCCACCGGGGGCATGGATGTTTGTCTATTGTGAGTGTTTGTGTCGTCAGGTAGAGGTCTCTGCGACGGGCCGATCCCTCGTCCAGAGGAGTCCTACCGACTGTGGTGCGTGCCTGAGTGTGATCAAGTTCTCTTGTGAGTGTGTCGTTAGGTAGAGGTCTCTGCGACGGGCCGATCCCTCGTCCAGAGGAGTCTTGCCGACTGTGGTGTGTGCCTGAGTGTGATCAAGTGAAAATAAATAACCTCGACACCTACTGTGAGTAGGTAGAAGAGGTCAGGACTACGAAACAATATAGAACATTACACGTTACGAATATCATGAAAAATTTCCGCAAAATAATTGAAAAGAAGCTACTGCGACTACAGTATCTTAGGGGGTTTGTTTACCAAAAATCACTACAGCACCAAACTGTAAATCAAGTTCTATTTGAGTTAAAGTTGTTTTATTGTTTAACCCTTTAAAGACGAAGCGTATCTGTTTTATATAAGGACTCAGTGCGTACCGCGCTGTAAACACTACACTTCGGTTATAAAAACCAGTCTCTTAATGTTTTATAAGGCAAAAGTTGCTGTTTGTTCTGAGATCCGTACAAAACACATAAACGCAATGTGGACACCACGTAGAATTTTTTAATGTTAAACCTGGTTGTATGTAAAGTTACCGCTAGGCTTTAAAACGTTAATGTGCCCACAGCAAGGAATTACCAGTTTCGACTTCGCCAATGAACAACCGCAGACCTATTCAACCCACAGTTAAGTTAGTATCGGTATGATTGTCGAGGTCTGAAATCTGACAACAGTTGATGGCTCCCGACAGTATTGCTCTGAGAACGCCTTACATCATCGGCATCTTCTTTGTCACGTCCATGAGGCGGGTTCGTCTACTTGATCTGTACAGGCGTATCTTTTACCAGACGCAACATACGGCGGTTAGCAACACGCTACTGACAGGTTACTTAAAACAACAATTTCGTGGTATAAAAAACGGCTTTAACGAATTAAAGAAAATAACTAAACCCACCGTTTTGATTAAACAATTCGTGCTCCAAGAAATACCATCAAATATGTCAACAAACAGTCGCTTCACAATTACTTTTTAGACTCGTCCGCAACACTGCGAAAAGCGGCTAGTGGGTCCGTCATGTCTGTCCGTCCGTATAGAACAACTTGGCTGTCACTGAATGGGTGTTCATGAAATTTGGTATTAAGAGTATTTTTGAAAATATGCCAAGAAAATTCAAGTTTCATTAAAATTTGACAAGAACAACGGGTACTTTACATGAAGACCTAAGTACATTTATCATCATATCTCGCTCAATTCTTCTTACAATGAGAAATGTTTCAGACAAAAGTTGCACAGAAAATCAAAACACACATTTTATGTTGAATTCTTTTTTACTCGAAAATCATGAAGTTTATGAGATAATGCGGAAAAATACAGTACAGCCGGACAGACCAAGGCGACAATACAATACGGCGCATGCGCTTTGCACGCTAGATAACTAAGGGTACAGACACACACTCGGAATATGCAATACTTATTGCTTTTCCACGGCGACAATGGTTATGCGAACGCGCCTTATTGTTACGTTTAAACGTACATTGTCTGTCTTGTTACATTGAAACAAGGCAGAGACAATGAATCGTGAAAGAAAAAAACAAATAAATTCATGTGGTATTAAAGTCACCACCCTGCACAGCAGACAACTAAGTAACTATAGACCGGAGTGTGATGCCCTGCAGTCTGATGGAAATTTATTACGGCGTCGGAAGAACGCGATGCGTAAGTTTTCAGAGTCTAGAAGCAAATCTATAAAATAATCAGTAAAAAGGACTCCTTTGGCCACGATATTATTATATTTATTGTGTGTAATAGGTGTCCTTTATTGTTTTTGTAATTCCGTGTGCTGTGTTTTGTTTGAGTGTGGTGTGTTATTTTGTGTGTTGTGTCTTATTGTAGTACCACTGCCACCGGGTACAAACCCATTTGTAGTCAAAATAAATAAATAAATTAATAATAATAATAATAATAATAATATGCGAATCTCAATAACGCCTTGGCACATCTCTTAAGAAAACATGTCCTGAAATATTCTGCATGACCCCTGAAACGTTCCCAGTGCCTATATGTATGTATACAGCCCAGACGATCCATGCAGGTTTCTAAGCGCAGACATACTAACATTTTTTAATTGAAGGGCGTCGTTGCAGACGCTACGGACGCACCGTAGATTCAACGCATATTGTGCAACCCTGTGAGGAAGATGATGAAGATGATCAGGTATTTTTCTATTTTTACATTTAATGAAAAACCGGTGGAATGAAACTGACAGGGGAAAACCGAAGTACTCGGAGAAAAATCTGTCCCAGTGCCACTTTATCCACCACAAATCCCACCTGAACAGACCCGGGTTCGAACCCAGGCCCCCGCGGAGAGAGGCCGGCGACGAACCGCCTGAGCCATGGCACGGCCCTTGCTAACATAAATCGTTACTGTAAAGCTCTTTACATTACATTAACCCCTTAAAGACGAAGCGTATCTGTTTTATATAAGGACTCAGTACGTACCGCGCTGTAAACACTCTCCACTTCGGTTATAAAAACCAGTCTCTTAATGTTTTATAAGGCAAAAGTTGCTGTTTGTTCTGAGATCCGTACAAAACACATAAACGCAATGTGGGCACCACGTAGAATTTTTTAATGTTAAACCTGGCGGTATGTAAAGTTACCGCTAGGCTTTAAAAGGTTAACAGTAACAAGAGCCGAGAAGGCGGTTTAACTTTGAAATGCAGACACTGCAAAACGTCTTTGGCGGGTTCTGCGCTCGTAAGTGATCCCAATATTTATTCTAAAAAGGTAACAATTATTACTAACACAGCTACCAGCAGTACGGATCGAATACAGCATTGCACACTATCACCGATTCTAATGTTGATTCTGAAAGTCAATAGACATAGAGACATCAACGTTCATAAAGGTAAGATAAAGGTTCACCCTATAACAGTCCCTGAGGGCCCAAGAGGGGGAGTAGAGGTATAGCTCTACCCGTTCGTGAGCCTCGGCACGAGGAGGGGATGGGGTGGCTAGCCCCACGCCCCGGCCGCTTTATCCCCGGGAAAGAGACCCGGTACCCATTGTACAGAAGGCTGGGTGGGCCCCAGGGCGGGTCTGGACAGCTGCAGAAAATCTCGCCTCCCACCGGGATTACATCGACGTTCATAAACACTCTTATTTTGAACTTTGTCCAAGGTCTGACGTACAAATAAAGAAAAAGGCTTAGGAAGCCGTTTCTGCTTCCATCTTCAGGTGACAGGGATCATAAAATGCGCATAATATGTACGTTGGACAGCATGGCAACACCTGCTCTCAATCATTAAGCTTCTTTTTTATTTGTTTTTGTATTTTTATTTTCATGGGGGAATCAAGTTAAAAGTCAGCACGAAAAGTACAAAGTTCTGCATATTTCATTGTTCATATTTTTGTATTACAAACCGAAAAGCAAAACAATTCTGGATCGAATGGTAGCAGGCACATCCTAAGATCAATCGCTTTATTTTTTTTTTGTAAAGGGCCCCGCAGCAGATGGCTATGGACGCACCGCAGCCTTGAGGCTCATTGTGCGACCCAGTGATGAAGACAATTCGTTTTTTCGTTTTTCCGTGTAATGGAGCAGCAGTGGAATGAAACTGACAAGAGAAAATCAAACTACTCTGGGAAAAACCTGTCCTAGTACCACTCTGTCCACCATAAATCCCACATGGACCAAGCCGGGATCGAACTCGGGTCTCCGCAGTGAAAGGTCAGCGATTGACGGCCTGGGCCATGGCACGGTCTCATCGGCTCTTAATTTCCTCACGCATGCAATTTTAATTTCTTAGGGTTGTTTCAAAATATTTGAACGTTAAAGGTAAAGCAGTCCCATTACAGGCCTGGACAGGCCCAGAGGGTTCCAGGAGGTCGAGGCTCCCAGATTTCTAGACAATCGGCACATGAAAGTGGTAAGGTTGTCAGCCCTACGCACCGGCCGCCTTTACTCCTCAGGAAATATTCCTGGTACTCATTTCTGTTAGAGGCTGAGTCGACCCTAGGGCCATAGTGCTACCGACAGGATTATGCAAATGAAAAAATCCACTGACACCATCGGGACTCGAACCAGCGACCTGCCGGTTTGTAGCGCAGTGCCTCAACCAACTGCGCCACCGCGGTCCCCATATTTGAACGTTGCCATACTTAAAAATCCGTACAGAACCGAAAAGAAATATAATAGATAGTGATCAGGAGGATAGAAGTCCTCATTCGTACTTAGAATTCGATATCGTTCAAATATCGCCCGACGATCGGATTGCTTGCTTGAAGATTCTGATGCATTTCCCCAGTTCGTCCACGAAAATGTCGCGATCGTACATGAAATAAGACTTTGTATACATTAATTGTCACATCATTCGACGCTATATTGCCTGAGCTAAGTTACCCTACCCAAAATAAACAACCAATAGATATACAAAGGAGTTTCAAAAGTAAGGCAACAAACCCATATATTTCAATGTGCAGGCCTACATGACACATGGGCAGTGGGTGGTACACGTCAGACCTTCACGTAGGTTTCACTGACATTTAAGCATGTGACACCAAGGCTTGTATCGCGGCGTAGAAGAAACCTGTGTCAAGTATCAGTAGCCACAAGGTTGCAGCTTGCTTTATGTCGACGTCTACCTTAAATCACTCGCCAGCCAGGTACTTTTTTAAGGGGTCCAAAGGGATCGAAACCCCCGGGCGCGAGACCGGGACTGTAGGGAGGATGACCATCCCAGTCCTAGCGACGTAACCAGTCGCAACGCCGGATTCCAGCAAGTTACACACCTCTCATAGCACAGGCGAAAACTTACTGACAGGTCTGTCTTCCTAAGAAACGTCGTTTAACAAAGGTGCTGTGGCATGCACGTTACATATATTTCGTGTCATTAGCTACAGGGAGTTCATTGCTACATGCGATTTCAGGCTACCGCCGCGACGTTAATGAGATCCGCGATCTTCTGGGGTATTACGCAGAGTCGAATGGTAATACTTTACCGACGTTTCGGGACAACGTATCGGTCCCATCTTCAAGTAGTCCCGATACGCTGTCCCGAAACGTTAGTAAAGGATTACCATTTGGTGCCGCGTAACACCTTAGAAAAGCGCATATCTTCGTTGCTACATGTGCTGTTGAAAACAGCTCCAACGCACTGGAAATAATTTATTATAAGTCAAAGTTTCCGAATCAGGTAGGGGGAGCCTAACTGCCTCTAATCCAATTTCCAGGTCTTATTGGTCAAGATCTTTCCCTTGCTACATGGGCTAATCATGGTAAAACTGTACCAACTGATAACAGAGTTATATGCTTTGTTATAAAATACAGCGTCAAGTGCAATCGTGTAAACGCAATTACAAATCTGGACACACGCAGCAGATAATTCAGTTTCAACACGCGTGTCCCTGAGGTGTTCTTGCGTCTGTCCCTTTCACAAAATGAATAAGTTGAGTCTTGCCTGTGAGCCACAATCCCTGAAATTACCCGACATACTTCAATTAAAAAAATTCATTTGGACGTCTACACTGAAACAGTCGCTTAATTTTAACCTTTTAAAGACGAAGCGTATCTGTTTTATATAAGGACTCAGTGCGTACCGCGCTGTAAACACTCTCCACTTCGGTTATAAAAACCAATCTCTTAATGTTTTATAAGGCAAAAGTTGCTGTTTGTTCTGAGATCCGTACAAAACACATAAACGCAATGTGGGCACCACGTAGAATTTTTTAATGTTAAACCTGGTGGTACGTAAAGTTACCGCTAGGCTTTAAAAGGTTAATGGGCGCAGACCAACTGTAAACTCCATTGTACATTAAGAGCAGACCGAATTTTATAATCTTTCCAGAAACAATTGAATGGGAAATTTAACACATAATTTGCATTATTAGTACCAACTCGATTATAACGAACTTTTAGATAACTAAAACTGTGTTTTTTTTCAGTAGTTTCAAAGTGTTCTATAAAGGTTCCCCTGATGATGGCGTCGGTCCACAACGAAACATGTCGGGAATTATGTAAAACCTGATATAGTGTGTTTTCTTAGTGTACGAGTTGGTCCAAATAGTACAAATTAAATTCACACGTATACGGGACGGACAATTTTAAATTTTTAACACATAACATAATACAATATTTCTAACATTTTAAGTTACGTAATTTTCTATAGCCTGTCGCGAACATTTAGTGAACTATAATAAAAAAATTCATTCTGTAGTACGAGTAGTGTGATTAGAAAATGTAAATAATCCACGCTGTTTTAAATTGTATTAACCGTATTAACGAATGACAATGAACTCACAGTGAAAACTTCATAGGGTGCATACTGTCGTAAAAATAGAATATCATCTAAAATAGTAAATACCGTCTTCACAACAAGTTTTGAAGACGGTATCTACTATTTCATATGATATTCCATTATCACAACGCTACGCACACTATAAATCTTCCGGTGGCTAACCAACCCAAAAGCATATATCCACATAAAAATGTCAAAAGGAAAATTCTAAACTGCAATGCTAACATATATTTTAACCAAAACAATTTGTGAAGACGGTATTTGTTATTTTATATGAACTCATAGTGGTTTTAACACGCAACATCAGAAAAATCACCACCTTCAGAATTACGGGCCCCACTTTCTGGCAACACCCACACTGCAGTTATTTATTCCAAAATATATAAAGTGTAAAAGTTTGGAATTCTCGCTAGATTGAATCCTCACCCCTTGAAATGTCTGAAACGAAGTCAAAAGTATGACTCCGGCCAAATCTCCTTAGGAAAAAAAAAAAAAAGATGTAGTTATAAAACCAACCACAGTCTTTGACAACACATAACTACTTTGTGAATACCTTTCATAAAGTCTGGTGTTTTTTTAAGTTACTTTTCAGGGAATCCCCCGAAACTAAATCCTACAACAGCCAGTGCAATGAGGTACAATAAGGGTCCGTGTACTTACTCTTCTGATCTTGTAGAAACGCTATCCTTGTCCTTATGAGCTTGTCCCGAAGAGCAACTGCTGCCCATGCTGACGGATTCAGTTCTATATTTACTTAGCACATCTTCCACCGATTGTGTTTATTCTTTGCTTGACGTCTGTTGCTTACATTTCTCGTACGGAACGTCGTAAATTGCGTCTATAATGAAAACGGTAGAGTTTATTGACGTTCATACATCTTTTGTTTTATATACAGGTGTACGCTTACATGTATGTACACTCTACACCGAATTTGCCGGATACAAGCAATAAAAAACATGTTGTAACTAATTCGGCTATCACATACAGGGTGTTTTTTATCCTGCTTGACCGATAAGTGCCTGCACAATGCTCCACCCGACGCTCTGCCCAGCGTTGAGTCGTACGTCGCGTCTCGGGAGGTTTAATAGTCGATGACGGGAGCTAGACAAACAATCGCAGTGATAATAACCTTTAGAACGTCTAATAAACACTCACTACAGCGTCGGGCTGGCGTATCAGAGAAGCAGGAAAAAAAAAACACCCTATACAATCCCAACGTTTTAAAAAGAGGGTTAAGTAAGTTGTATGGACAGTGTTAGATATCATGTTTTCGGATTCCACAGCCCCAGTTTTTTTAAAGTCGCAGACATTCTGACTGATTTCTATAACATAATATATCGAACGAAATTTAGAAGAAAGACGCCAATGTAAAATAAAACAAATAAATAGAAGAATGAATGATTCTTCTAAAAGAAGCTTCTACGATACTGCTAGTCTAATTAAAACACCTTGTAAGGTCAAAGTTAAACTGAAAAGGCAATTCATTTTTATAGCATTATCCATGTTCTTGTAAGTGGTTCTTTGGCCTGTAACCCATTCACCTGTATCTAAATGAATCACTAGAATGTATACTTTGCGTTTAGTACTGCAGACCCTCTTATCGATGGACTAATAGAAGTGAGTAGCCCGATAATAATAATAATAATAATAATAATAATAATAATAAAAGTCGCGAACACAGTGCTACAGTGCTGTATAAACAACACTAATGCATACACGTAATACACAAATATAATTAATATTGTAGTGAACGTAAATAAATGATAATTAAGGAGAAAAGCCCGTGTCGGCACTCTTACATATTTCACACATGTCAATTCGCAGTCCTGACCTCTTCTACCTACTTGTTCACAGCAGGTGTCGAGGTCTTTTGTTTTTCACTTGATCACACTCAGACACACACACCACAGTCGGTAGGACTCCTCTGGACGAGGGATCGGCCCGTCGCAGAGACCTCTACCTAACAACACAAACACTGTACAAGAGACAAACATCCATGTCCCCGGTGGGATTCGAACCCACGATCCCAGCAAGCCCTCGGCCGCAGACCTACGCCTTAGACCGCGCGGCCACTGGGATTGGTCACATTCCAATTGCGGAACAAAATTTCCGAACCAGCACATTCCGTCCGTTAGTTCCGAAATCTGTAATTAAGGGGTTCATTCATAAGACAGTCTACAGCACTGCCATAATTTTTTCTTTTTTACTGTTGGTCATGCTTTTCATTTTCATATCGCAGTCTTATGAGCAACCTGCAGTAACAAAATATCCTCACTATCTTACTTACTTGCATTAAGATTTGTTGTGAATTTTTAGGAAACCTTTTCAAGGACAATTCAACCTTCAAGCTTCCAAATAAAATATTACCTCAAATTACGGCCTTCTGGGTTTTTACACAGTGTAGGGGCACAAGTCCGTTCCAAAATCTCGAAGGAATCTCGTACCCATCTTGAGGGTGACCGAATTTTTTTTTTTTTCAGGTAGATGTTTTCACCCTGAAAATGTAAGCAGCACGTTTCTCTGGAAGGTCTGAATTGACTTATCCTACACGGTATAAACATCCAGAAGACCGTCATTTGAGCACCACCTTCAATAAATACCTAGAACTTATAAAATATGACCCACACTTAACATTTCTTAACAGCGCACTGGTCATGAATTTAAAATTTGCCCTTTTAGACAGCAGTTCATACTTAAGAATTTCTCTTTGCCAATGTAGCATTAATGAAGCTTCAAAATCATTTCGTGTTCACGTATGTCTTCAAACAGAGAGTGCAATTTATAAATAAGAATTTAAACAAACAAATGCTGCATTACAGGATTCAATTCAAAGACAATAGCTCTACAGAAAGTTTTTAAAATAAACAGTAATTACACTATTATTGTAAATAGAATCATCGTTTGCACGGTGAATATCAGGTAACCATTTCATTTATATAGTCAGGTATACATTTCTGTGTTTTGCATACACTCGGTCAATGACCTTAGCCAAACAGCACAAGCGTGCTTCACGAACTATGGAAATAAGACAAGAAGATAATAAATAAATACACACGTTTTGTTGAATGGCACGTGGTTTGCTGGGCGTTTTTTTTTTTGAATCGGCTTCCAACACGAAATTTGGAATTGCATAACCATTAATTGCAAAAATAATTTTCATAGGTAATAAACTGAATTATCACATATAGACGTACATTCCAAGTAACTTCGAAACAAAACCTTCACCATAATAATGGTTCACAAAAGGTGGTGACCTTATTCGACCATAAATGACCTTACTTCCACAAGCGCGCGAATTATTGGTCGCCATCTTGAAATCTTGCCGGTTGATCGCTTAATTTCGGAACATTTAAATTCACTAAAGTGAAGAAACGTCATTTATTCATCCACAGCCGTGACATTTGAAGGAAACATTGTCAGCACAGTAGTTCACATGTGTTCCGCTAACATTCCAAGTTCCTTTAAAAAACAACTGAACGTAAGATGTTATTACGTAAAGTCTTAACAAATAAACAGAACACCTCTCCACTTCGGACCATGCCAGCCAAGGGGAATGTAAAATGGTTTCGATGTTACATCTGGAATGTGGAATGAAAATATTCCTGTTTTCTATTCTTCTTTTGCCTTTATCACTGAAGAAACCAGGGTGGACACGAGAGAACAAGGTGACTACTCGCGCTCATTTCCCAAAGCTGAAGTGAACTCGCCCTGCCTACACGACGACAGGCCAGATTCAGACATTTTCAGGGCATCCAACCCGCTGCACTATATTCTGAGAACGCTTATTTTAGACCACACCATCAGCTGCATTAAGAAACAGCAGCAGTCATCAGCGCCACAAGTAATTTGCTTTAGAATCTTCCAAATTAACAAATTCGTACGACTGAACACAGTCTCTTATACGGCCCCCATACCTTCCTCCTTCCATAGCGAAGTCTTGTGTTACAATGTTGGCCACATCACATTTCCTGGACCGGCAAAATAATCGATGGCGTCTGTCATATGGCAATTAGAAGTACGCACGCGTCACGGATGCTGCCAAGCAGGAAGTTCGCGTATGACCCACACACAGGAGACGACTGGGACTTTTTCCACACACCAACTTACAATTCGACAATTTTCTGTGGGTTGCAGAAGCCACAGTTACAATGTATACATAATACCGCCCTTCCGTTTGTTGTCCCATGTCTCTTGGATTTTTTAAGTACAGCATACTTTTTTCATGGAAAAGGGCCCCCACAGCGGACGCACAGCAGCCTTAAGGCTTATTGTGCAACCCTGTGATTAAGATGATTAGTTGTTTTTTTTTTTCGTGTAATGGAGCAGTGGTGGAATGAAACTGACAGGGGAAAACCGAAGAACGCGGGGAAAAACCTGTACCAGTGTTACCTTGCCAACAACAAATCCCACATAGACTGACCCGGCATCGAACCCGGGCCTCCGCGGTGGGAGGCCGTAGACCAACCGCCTGAGCCATAGCACGACCCACAGCATACTCATCATTATCAACCGGCTATTTCATGCTACTCTCTTGTTAGTAAGAACTAGACCAATCATAATTAAGTAACGTATATGCATTTGAGATGGAAAATTTAAATTACAGAAATCAGGAAGAAACAAATCCATGGAACACTTGTTCAACTCATGGGCACGGACACGGACACGCGACACTGAATTACTCTTCGTGGCATTAAAGGACTACAATGTACTTAACTGCCCTTACGTCCCTCGTTAAGAGAATTTAGTGAGCTTACACGAGTGAAATTTCTCGTATTCGCTCGTGTTGTCACGTCAATTTAACCACACGCACTTACTTGCAGCAAAACTCTATGCCAAGACATAAGCTCCAACTTCCAATTCAATGTCCCTTAATTGTTACTTTGTGACAGGAACAAACGGTCCAGTTTCTAGTGGGGATCGAAAAGACCCGAGCAGGCTTACTGCTCGTATTTCTTTATATTGTCCTGGCCACCTACGTAAAAACATCTTGCACAAGCACTGGACGAAGCCACTATAGGCCAGAACTGCCTACGTGATGCTTGTACTCCACACCTACATTTTCACCATCCAATGTGTGTCAAAGCCTCAGCATCTTGTACTAGTGAATGGTGTTTTAACGTTTTAACAACTGAAATATAATATTTTAAGGTACTGCTTTTAGCTAAAAACAACGTTTAACACATCAAGAACTGATACATCATTTCACCGCACGGCGTCTTAACCTTTTAAAGCCTAGCGGTAACTTTACATACCACCAGGTTTAACCTTAAAAAATTCTACGTGGTGCCCACATTGCGTTTATGTGTTTTGTACGGATCTCAGAACAAACAGCAACTTTTGCCTTATAAAACATTAAGAGATTGGTTTTTATAACCGAAGTGAAGAGTGTTTACAGCGCGGTACGCACTGAGTCCTTATATAAAACAGACACGCTTCGTCTTTAAAGGGTTAAACTAGTGTGAAGCCAATGTTGACCCGAGCTTATGTATGCTATTTGTCTAGTGTTCGATATTCACCTGAGTATGGTGCAGTCGACGCACCACAACATGTTGGGACGTGCTTAAAGTTTTCTGCAAAGCTTTTTTATTTTAATTTTTGTGCACCATTTGGTGCAAGGTACATATTATTGCAGATTTATTACTAGCATGCACATACGCCTACGTTCAACTGAGAAGTTACGAAAATAGCATCAATTTCCGTTCTTGCGGTTGTTTTCCATTCTATCTGACTGTAGTTAACGCTGATATTTTTGAAAAGCTGTTTTCTGAAGGTCCTACTTTAGCTTGATTTGGTATCTATGTTGAAATCCCCAGCCCATATTGTTGGTTCTGTGGGAACGAGCAGTTCAGCAAGACAGTCGCCGAGTGCGTTTTGTGGCGTTTGGTGTCAAGAACAAAATATCACAATTTAGAACACTAAAATTGAAACTACAAATTCCAGAGCGGCGAGATAAGTTTTCTTTATACTCCTACTCGTAACCTGAGAAACTGCCGCTCCCCATGGCCGCGCTAAGCCGTGGGTCTGCGGCCGTCCGCTTGCTGGGATTGCGGGTTCGAATCCCGCTGGGGGCATGGACGTCTGTCTATTGTAACTATTGTTTGTCGTCAGGTAGAGGTCTCTGCGACGGACCGATCTCTCGCCCAGAGGAATCCTACCGAGTGTGCTGTGTCTGACAGTGCTCGTGAAGCCTCGATAACGAGGAGGCCCTGGTCCAGTAAGGGCTGTTGCGCCATAAGGGAAAAAAACTGAGAAATTTGTCTTTGAAGTGTCAATGTACCTACGCCACACGTTTTTCTTCTGTTTTGTCAGTCCGGACTACTTGAATGACTATTGGAATACTGTAGCTAGCTAACAACCAACCAAGTAGCTAAATAAATAAACAAATAACAGACTATTTAGCTAACGTAGAACGTAAAGTTCACTCGGAACGCACTACGAACGCATACAGGGGGAGAAATGTACAAGCAGCTCCGCTCCTTAAATTCGGCCGCTGTAACGCCATAGAAAGAACACCCGGTACCCACTGAACGGGAGATTGGGTGGGCCCCAGAATCTGTCTCGAAATTTGGAGAATGGACATATCGCTTGTCCCCTGCCGGGGAGCCCCGGACAATCTAACATGCAGTCTGGTCACCAAACCGCCTAATTAACTCCACGGAGCAGAGCTCATTTTGAAATGCTGATAATTCTTCGGCTGGTCAAGAAATTCCCCGTATTTTATGAAAACAGAACGTTCATTACCATGTTCGCAAGGGCCCACCACTTGTCCCTATCCTGAGGCAGATCAATCCAGTCCATACCTTACCAAAATATTTAACATGCATTTTAATATTATCCTCCCACTTACGCCTAAGTCTTCCAAGCGGTCTCTTTCCTTCGGGTTTCCCCACCAAAACCCTGTATGCACCTCTCCCCTCCCCCCATAAGTGACACATTCTCTACCCATCACATTCTTCTTGATTTGATGACTCGAATATTTGGTCAGGAAAGAAGTTTCTCATTATGCAGTTTTTTTCCAGACTTTTACCTCCTCCCCTTTGGGCCCAAATATTTTTCTCAGCGCCCTATTTTCGTACATCTCAGCCTCTATTCTTCCCTTAATGTAAGAAAACAAGTCTCATGCCCAGATAAGACAAGAAGTAAAATTATAATTCTGAATTAATATATTAACAAACTTATGCACTTAATACATTCAGAAGTGTAAAACTCCTATAGAACTACATGTTTCGGCACCGAGGTGCCATCATCAGGAAGTTATTCTGTCAAAGGAATATAAGGCCAGCCCAGTATGAATAACATACAAATTGTAAATGCTCAATAAGCAAAAGCTGTCTACAACTATAACAATACAAAGGAAATACTCTATAAGACCAATGCAGTTATATGGTTTAACAAAATGTTAAAGAGTCCTGGCCTTATACTCTGTCGGAATAACTCTGATGATGGCACCTCGGTGCTGGAATGTGTAAGAGTTTTACTACTTCTGAATGCATTTTGTTGAGTGAGTAAAATGGTTAATACACTAACGATAAGAATACGCATGGTATGAATAACATACAAATAGCTGTCAATATTATAATCTTTGTAAAACAGAAGATTCCGGGCCTAAATTTAATTTAGTCTGTTCTGAGTTTTGTTCCGACGTTTCAATTTGACACAATATGCTGACAGCACGAGTGGAATCTCTGTACAATGTTGGATATCAGCTGACAATTTTTTGCCACGTTCAAGAAGAATACCAAACGTTTAATCAAGAACGAACAGACTCTCTTGTAGCCATGAGAGGCCTTTTGCACCGGCAACATTATTACTTGTTGGGACTGAAGGACGGATATTTCCCGCACAGAAAACTTCAGATGCCGATGTGACCCTGTAGCAAGCAATATCCAGTTGAGAAACAGGCAATCTAATTTTTAAACGAACAGCATATTTGTTCAAAAAACACTAATCACCAACAAATGCACAAAGAGAGTTTTATCATCAATTGTAACACACTCCTACTTGCACTGCACATGTGCAGTGCAAGCCAGGACCTCAGAGAGTTAACACCTCCAAAAACAACACAGTACACAGTCAACAGCACATTCTCACTCAACTATAAAGTGCAACCTTAGTGTAACGACAACAGAAAGTTCTCCCTGAAGATGACCCAGCAGGGGTGAAACATGTAGGAGTGTGTTACAAGTGATGATAAAACTCTCTTTGTGCATTTGTTGGTGATTAGTGTTTTTTGTATAATATAGTGCACAGACATGGAACACATTTAAAGCATATTTCTTATCTGTTGATCCTGAATTGTGGGTTTTGCGGCCCCTGCATGAGCTTTCTTTGTACTGGAAGATTAATTCTTTTCAGAATTGCCGTTCGAGTGGTTTAACTAAGAGCGGTTGACATCGGCATTCTATGGGAATGTCACATGCGCTGCCATGACTTACAACCAGCTTCTGAACCATTTTCTGGATGTACCCAATTCTATGGCGAGAGTTATTCTTGAGAAGCTAACGGATCCTCAGCTTGATTTCAGGCTTTCACTGCGACATAGATGAAATCTGCGCTCTTTTGCAATTTTATGCAGCATTGAGTAATAGTTCTGTACCAACGTTTCAGGACAACCTGTCAATAAGTCCAAGACTTCTTGACCCTTGAAGACGGGACTTAATAAATTATCAAACAGTAAGGTACAGGTAACACTGCTTATGAGCCACAGCACAAGCTATAGGCAGATTCACACCACTACTGATATGTCAGTACATACTACACATTTAAAAAATATCCTAGTGTCTTAAAACACATACACTGTGCATTTCATATACAGCCAAATACCAAGCCAAGTGTTCTTAAAGTGCCTGGATTAGATTCTTTATTCCATATACGTAAGTCTCAGTACTACACGTTTCATTAGTTGTTACAGTGATGTTACAAAAATTACATATTAGCCAACCTGTATAAACAGTGTTCCAAAAAATGTATGAGTGCAACCTGTACTCATTTCTTGTTTGAACATTAAAATAAAGGCTCAGTCCACAGTTATCCAATTTACAATAAATTAACATGCCCACCACACCATCAATGCATTATCATAATGCCACATAACAGACTGACATAGGCATATTCCAAGTGAAATTCCATACCAAGCAACTTAATTCCATTCGTCAGCTTCTCCATGTCCATTGTGCTCCTCGCATGCAGTGTCTTCTTGACAGTACACCACAAATAAAAGCAGGGTATGTGCCATGGGGGGTGGGGGGGGGGGGTCTTCCAGTAAAAAAAGCATTTAGAATTCTCCCATAATTCACTCCCTCAGATGCATAAAATTCCCCCCCCCCCCCAACAGGATAGTTGATATGCCCTCAGTCCCTTTTCAGAACCACCTCCTCTCCTTCTTTCTTGCCACATCCTCTCTGTCCTGACCACATGCCCCTCATCTCCAGTGGACACCCCACCGCACCCACACAGTCTGCCACGTTCATCATTCCCACCTTTGCACTATCCATTTCTTGCCCTGGCCACCTCAGGAAACTCATTACTTCAAATTTGAACACATCCCATTAAGTGGTGTTTTAATAACATGTTTTTAACAAATTCATAAGCAACTAGGTTTGTGTATTGCTAAGTGTTCTGTGTGCCTCCCTAAGGATGATGTAATGTCACACTGGAACATGTCAAAGACTTTTATAACATCTGTTACACTGTACGTCAATAGCGTGTATGAGTTGATGGTAATACACGCAGTTATACTCATTACCTTCACCTGCTTCCTCACGCACTTCTTCCTTTTACCCAATTCTAGTCCAAGCACTTTTCAGAGCCCTAACAACTACCTCCCTACACTCCCAGGTTGATTACCACTGGAGCCCATACTCCTTCCATGCGCACCCATTTACAGTCTCTTCGGTGGCCTCATGAAAACGCTACCATCACAGTCCGTGACTTTGCTAATAAGGTGAGCATCCCATCTGCATCAACCCAAAGCACTTCAACACTAGATCTGAACGTGCAAAAACATGACACAAAATTTTTGCTTTGTCTACTGAATGATTGGTAAAAGCAGGATTATGGAAATATGTGTCAGAGCTATCAGGAGACATTTCAGAGAGAGCTGAAATTCTCCATGTACGTTTCTTGTTATAAAACTCAAGTTAGTCCTCACGAGGAGGAGTGGATGACAATATGATCATGACACAATACGTCCAATTGCAATTGTAGAGTGCAAAACATAGGACTCTTGAAAATGCTTCCAACAGTGGCATAATCAACAAAATACGACATCAAGTCCAATGGTAACTACTTTTAAGAGAATAGCATGGATTAGGGTCAATTCAGTTACCACAGACACAATAATACAATCCAGAAATCATTTGGTCATACCACAGACAGTACTGAAATACCAGACATACCATGTTTTGACGAACAAGCACATGCAATGTGTCTGGTTGGCAACAATACCAACAAGAAGATTTGCTGAACTGCTAGACTAAAAAACACAACTTCCATACCTTGTTGCCAGCCAAGTCCTGGGTCAGACAGATGATGCCCTCAACTTCACGACTACGGACCTGATGATGTGCTCCTACCTGATCAAGACTACTGCACTCCGCATGGGGTGATGAAAGTATGATTAAGTATGGAGCAATGGTGGAATGTTGATTAGCAGGGAAAAATTGAAGGCATTCAGTCAAGCTGCAATATTACATATCATTGTTACCTATCATCTTGCTCCCTGTACTTCAAATTTTTTATGAATGTACCAACAG
The DNA here is from genome assembly GCA_013340265.1 of Coptotermes formosanus. Taxonomy (NCBI): domain Eukaryota; kingdom Metazoa; phylum Arthropoda; class Insecta; order Blattodea; family Rhinotermitidae; genus Coptotermes; species Coptotermes formosanus. The sequence continues at coordinate 23,718 of BLKM01009049.1, read as the reverse complement.
TGTCTACATTTTTTGGAACACTATGTTTCTTGTTAAAAACATTTAACTACCTAATTAAATAACTAATTACAATTAAAAGTATATACAGATAACTTTTACGTTTCAACTGATCAAAGTATGTACTTTGGAGAAATCTTGACACACTTTCTTTATTTTAGTTCTTCTGCTCAGTTCAAACACTTCAATCATTATGTACTAACAACAACACAACTCACAGCGACAATGAAAGGTCAAAAGGTTATTTCCTGAGTCTGACTTGACCTTTTCAAGGTAGTTTTACCATTCTGGTTATTTAAACAAAACTGCAAGGGTATAGCAACTAATATTTTACACGCACAGATAAATAAAAATGGTAACTGTGTTTATGGGCAGCATACAATTCTGGTTTCACTTCTCCTTAACATTTATTCAACAAAAATAATAAACGTACAATTAACACAGTCCCTGACTAATGGGGTGGGAAGTTACCCACCCAGAAGCATTGTTTGTGGATATTTTATCTGGTACCAAGTGACTTACAGACTAGCACTCGCCTCTTTGCTTTAAGGCAAAGTCAGTGTTTGAAATGGCACCAACTATCATCAAAAAATTCTCCACAACCACTAAATAATGTATACAATTTATTCGAAAATAATACTTTTACATATATTTTTATAAAAAAAATACTGAACAAATGACTGAAAAAGTCAATATACAGAGAGCATGTTACAGGAAGTCTCAAAAACAGGATATGACATGCAGTAATACATCTGTATATCTGAAGCATGACTTATCTCACTTCTGAATACCAAAGTTATTGCAAACAGCACCCTCAATGATTATAGAAATAAGTTCTCAGATTTTTGAATCTCTGGTTCTCTTACTGGTGACTGTGAAGATCACTGCCTTCTGGGATGTTATACCAAATAGCATGGCAGGCATTACAACCAACTACAAGCAAGCAAGCAAGCAAGCAGGTTGCCCTGACATGCTGGTAAGTCTTTAAATGCTGTCACATCCCAAAAGGCAATATCACCTATGAAGATATCTTCATGCCCAGGAATGTGCATTCTGCTTTCTAGTTTTCAGTCATATAAATTACTATAATCATGAGAAAAATGTAAAAAACTAGTCTACCATAAATAGTGGCTTTTGTTTATAGGACTGATGTAACACATTCCTTCTACAAACTACTGTTAAGGTGTGAGTCACTTCCTTCACCCAAATATTGAGTTAATTATAAAACGGATAATAAATCAGCTACGCAGCCTACTTCTAGATCAGCAATACCAGTTAATCATGATATTAGTTGCCAGAACTTAGAACACAGAATTGTACAGTGATATGTTACAAACATAACTAATAGCAGCACAAATGGCATTGAAACTTAACAAGGTCTAATCCTTCAGACCCTTAACATGTGCCCCCGTAACAGCAAGTTCCTTCTAATACATGTTTAGTGAAACCACATGTGATCACTGTGGCAGACAATGGCACAGCATAGCTGATTGTAATCACAGTCACGTTTTCACTCTATATTCTCACAAAGTCTGCTTTTACCACATTCGATACAGCTTCAGGTACTGTAGGGGTTACGGTGGCTGAACACAGAGAACACTGAAATATAACAGCCTACACACAGTAACAACTTCCCTTCGAAATCTAGCACGTGATTTAGAGCGAATGCATGTGGATTGATCTCTTATTTCAGCAGCATTTACACTTGGCACCAAATGGGGGAGAAGAAAAGCAAGACAGAACATACTGAAATGCATGTTCACGGTTACTGCTGTGAAGTTAAGTACAGACACCTGTAATCCTCTTACAACAGAACCAACCACAATATGCTAGCTCAACTGCATGAAATATACTACAAAAAAGCAGAGTTCATGTTCCATGTAGCTGTCAGATTTGAGGTTATCACTTTGGTGTTGCCATATATTCTAGTCTTCTGGGATGTTACACCATGTTAAATAGTTACCCAGTCAACAAGGTATAACACCCCCAAAGACAACAATCTTCTTTCACGTACCTGTTAGATTTACTCTTTCTTTTCGTTAGTTTTCTTATGCCATTCTTCATCAACGTTTTCATCCATACCTTCACTGTGTAATGTTTTTCCTGCCAACTGTAACATTGCTTTTGCTTCCAAATCACTTTCTCTTACACTTCTACGCACATCCTGTAACAGAGATAAAGCAATGTAACCAGAAAAAAGCTCCCCGTACTTTTAGTACCACAAAAACATAACATCTCATTAAGGTGTAATGTTTCAAATGGCAGAAACCTTGGGGATTAATATTGTATATATTCCATGACATGATCACACTGTATGTAATTAATACTAACTAATTGTACATTTAATAATTACCATGATACTACAAGTGAAATACTGTAATATCACTGTAATTATTAAATGTACAATTAGTTGGTATTAAATATACACAACCTTTAGGATTAGTTACTTAAATCAATCAAGTCCAATGAGGTTGAAATGAATTATATGGATATGTTACAAAATGTGACAAAACCAGTGAATGAGGTTTGCATGGGCTTTATTTATAACACACCACTAGTTCATGTTGGTACAACCCCAATTTCAAAAGAAATAAAAAACGTGAAGACTCTCTATCATAATGCAGAAATTATACCAGATGAAGCACATAACACCCTCAAACTCACCAACCAGAACAAAGTAAAGAAAGTATCAGTGGCTTTAAGAAACACTGTGGAACTAAGAACCAAAGGCCAACACAGCAGAAAAAAGCATTTTCATGATTTATTTTGAACAGTAAGGGTCAGCATAGAGGTTTAAAGTTTCCAGTTAGGGTTTCTAAAGGCATAAAGGGCCACAAATATTTTGTAATAAAATCTATTACAGACTTGTACATACCTACTTAAAACTAGATGTAAATAAGAGACGTCAGCATGGTAACACCCACAAATAAGTCCACAGAACAAGAAGACACCTAGAATTTTGAGATCAGGAGGGGTATTCTTGTGCCAGTAATGTTTCACTGTTCAGACAATACAGACGGGAAGCATGAGAAGACAAATAAATATGCATGCATGCAAATGTATGGGGGAGGGAAAAAAGCTCAGCTCCATAAAAACCCAGTCTCCCTACAGGCTTGGACACACATAAATGTAAACTACAACCACATAAACTAATTAAAAAATTAACCTCATTAATTTCAAAGTAAGATCACTTACTTCCACACAATAACCTACAATACTTCATTTTACTTGCTTCCAAGTTTTCAAAAATGTCAACATTAATTCTAAATTACTAATTATGTGAGTTAATACTTTTCATATTTTACCTGCCATTATTTTTGGAAGTAAATTGGAATAAAAATGTAAAAATTACACTGGACTTCACAAAGTCCCTATTACCACACTGTCACTCAGCTAATCAGAGAACTCCGTATCTTTTATGCAGCCCAAATGTCCATTACTGATGGAAGAGTGCCCATCAATAATTCTGTTCTAAAGCAGGTTAAGTCCACTGCACACAATGAAACTTATTTCTTAAATCAATTTCAATATTATGCTCCCATCTGTGTTTATGATACCCATGCAGCTCTAATGATACTGTAATCCTCTCAAGCCGTATATGTAACATGAACTCTGCATTCTACCCACACAGAGGACATCTTTGTTCACTCTGATTCCTGCCATTAACACGGATTAACTGACTGGTGTTTCTAAATAAAAACAAACTGACATATGTGGGGTATATAGGGCAGATTGTTACTCTCCAAAGGGTTAGGCATATGCGACTTTACAAACAACATATAAACTGAAAGGGGCAAACATTCGCCTTCTCACTTTTCTTGCTAAAAAAGATCTGGTGCGAATCTCCAAAAATAAAATACCTTGGCAGTTTCTGATACTCGGTGATTTCTATCAGAAATGTTTATGGAATATAAGAGCATACTATCTTACCTCCGTGTCTTCATGTTCATATTCTGGTCCAACAGCCCACACTTCCACACAGTCTACTTCAAAGCACTTTGTGGCAGATAACATTTTGTAATTCTTGTATGTAGTACATGTTTCACTGCAGTGACCTTTCCCAAACTCTGCATCAAGCCACAGGCCAAAATATTCAAATTGGCCACCCATTCCCTGCACATAAATACAACCAGCATTTACAGAAACTGACACCACACAGCAAACAAATGTACACTGAACACAATCTGTGTGTTGTACAGCTTACAGACAGCTTCCCACATACTTGCAGAATGTCAAATAAATACTGCCACCCACTTTCAATCACAGTTAAATCTCTGTTCACAGAAGGCATGCCGTTGTGTTACTTGACTTAAGAACAGCAATAATTAATACAGCTGAACACAACTATATTTATTATCAAAGCAATACCTTTGTTTCTATAAAGTGGCTCCATGTTCTGACCCGCAATGGGTCATCATGAGGCCTACAAAATTGTATAAGAGAAGGCTTGTTGTACTATTATACATGCCATTCCATAGAAAAAGATGTAATCCTTACAATATTGTGATTACTACACTTCAGCAACTGTATCCAAATCCACATAAATGTGGCCTGAACAATATAAAATTGTCATTGCAGTTATGTATCATTATGTATTATGGAAAACTTTACAATTTTTGTTAATTTTCAAAATATGTTTAAAATTAATGTTGAAATTTCAAGACCCCCAGGAGTTATCCCTGGTACCCATGTCTGTTATAGGCTGAGTTGACCCCAGGGCCACAGCACAGCCACAAGGATTAAGTCTATGAAAAATCCCAATGACACCATCAGAAATCGAATCCCCGACCTTCCAGGTTGTAGCACAGTGCCTCAATGCGAACGCATATGCAATACGGAAACATCATTAGAGTTCACAGCACAAAGAACTGCCATACAGAAACAGTATAAATATGTGAGAGTCCTCTGGGCTGTTTATTCAAAGATCTGTGGAACATCATCAACAAACACCCTCAATGACACAGAGGTATGTGATGAAAGGTGGATAGACCACTCAAACAGTGAAACACACATCCTGTCACAGGGGACTATAATTAACAACCACAGGTGCACAGGTAACAAGGGATAATCACCACTAAATACTATGACTTGGAAACCAGAGGGCCATTTACAGACTGCAAATATTCAGAAGTGTGATTTGCAAAGGACTACTGTACATACACAGTATTTCCTGTCCCAGAACACACATTTTTCTTCTGAAAAACATCCCCAAAAATCACCCTGCATCTTAAAACTGGATGATGAACTGCTACTAAATCTGCAAAAATACCTTGCTAATTACTGGGTGTGTCTATCACTGTCCTTATGAGGCCGAAAATACAGTACATAATGCTCAGCGCTAATTCTATGGTTATTCTTAGAGTATCCTCAAATGAGACTTACCAAACCATTAGGCAGTGTTTGCTGTTGAATATTGAGGTACTGGAAGTGACTGTTATAACCTGTAGACTCACAAACCCTCATTTCTGGATACAGACTGAACAAAAAGCTGTCTTCATCTCCTTTAATAAAGAAGAAAATATACATTACAGAAATTGCTGTAAGTAAATATAAATGAGCCACTTCTGAAGGAACAGTTTTATGAAAACACAAACCTACAGAAACACAGCTCCCGGGAATTAGGGCACCTTACTGTTCATCACAACACAAAGAGCTCCAACCACAATATGGTATCACGTAAACTTTCACCCCAGTCTGAACCCACTAAAAACCCATACCATGTAGACACACATATCACAAATAACTTAATGTATTATGTACAAAGTGAAACTCTGTATCACTCACAAAACAGCAATTTGTCATAACCCACACAATTCATAAAACTGAGATTCCCACATTACTAGACGGTTGGTTTACAAACATACCTTATGTCAAAATGTTGTGTCCACAAAAAATTGCTTCTCCTTATAATTTTGTAAACACATAACATGCTTCAGCGTCGGTCTATTCATGATACGTCTAGTTTTTTCTGTCTTGTGTAAAGTTGTGTTTTGCTGGGTTACAACAAATTGCTGTTTCATGAGCAATATGCTTATTAATAGATAATAAACCAGGTAACACATTTTGGTGCTAAAACACCATCCTCAGAATACTGGAAGTGTGGTACCACACATGTAAAATACATTAATTTATAATTTGTCACCAGATCCTTTTAGGAAAATTTCGTAATTATTCCTCTTAAAGGTAAGGGTCACCCATGACACGCCTATGCAGATACAGAGCAGAACTGGAGGTACAGCTCCAACCCCTGTGCAACCTTGGCACTGGAAGGGTGTGGGTATTACTCTTAATAAAACTCCAATTATTACAATATAACAAAGTACACTAAAATGCAAGATCTACAGCATACAACACAAAACATGAAATACTGGCTTAAAGTTGCCTGTTGTGCTTGGTCAGTAACACCATCTTTTCTGCCAGACAAAAGCAACTGTTCATAGGCACTGCTTTTTAACTTTCCTTTCTTATGGCTACGTAACTATGCAGGCATGACTGAAAATAAGCGAGTGAACTAAAATGAAATGCACAAGAGTTGCCAAAACAATTCTTTCACAAGTGAGTGAAGGAGGCGGATCTGCTGTTCTCCCCACACTATGTAACAGGGGTGGCCAGCTAGATGAGATTCAGGAACCGCACTTTAGGAGGCAACTTAGGCAAGAGCCATACATTAATAACATAAAATATTTCTTCCTTATCTGATGGCTTTTTATTTCCATTCACACAACTACAATAGGTCACTTTCAGTTAGCTATGAGTCTTTATTTAAAAAATCTTCTGAAGCACTCTTCACAGTCTGCCTTTTGCACACATAAACTACCTAAATATTATTTCCACAAGCAACCAGTGCAAGCTGCATTGTAGCCATCGCTGCTAATCTTAGTGACAGCATCATTAAACAGCACAGTCATACAAATATTTACAATAATAAATCACTTCACCTTCATGTTAATGTAATGTCCTTTCCAGCCCCCAAACTGTTTATTGTCACTTTAAGACTGCAAAGCATGACACACACAAAGAAAGGAAGAAACATTAAGATGGTAAAACAGCAAACCTACATACCAGACACCTTTGCAAAACCCACCCTGTAAAATCTTGGAGCCCACACAACATGCTCATCAGTCAAACTTATTGGTACACATGATATGCCTCAAACTAACCTCCCAGTTTCATTTACTTACTGTGAAAGAAGCATAACAGATATACTGCAAAAGCACAGATTCTGAAAGATAAGTCAAGGCTGCAGGTACTCTAGAAGAGTCTAACACTGACTGAAATTGACATCCTTACCTAGAATCATTAATTAAATTACTAATAAAGCTTACCTTGAACTAATTACAGTGTATCAACATAATTCCATGAATCCACATAAATCATGAACACAGGTTTTTAATCATCAAATTTTGGAAAATGTACATGATTTATGTAATAAAACTTGGTACATGAATACCTATCAATTCTAGATGAGCCACTTTATACCAGGTACAGACATACATAAAAGACCAAAAATATTTAAATGAATTCACTTAATTCTACAAGATATACAGTCGCCAATGGTATCTGTATAGTTCGTAGCATGAGACTTCTGTCGGTATGTATAGCATAACTGGTCAGACTCCAATGAAATCCCATTTAAGGCTTCTTTTGGGAGCAGCAGATTTTAACACTAAGCTGAGAAAATTTAAGACAGATTATAGACACAGGACCACTAAAATTAGAGGTTACATTAAGGAAAAAATTTAAACATAGGAACATAAAATGTGGGGTTGACTACATGTGCCTTTACTGTAACAAATATTCACATGATGCTTACCTTTGAAGTTTGGACCCACAGTCCAGTTTTCTGATGCATATCCTCCAAAAACATTGTTGTTTTTGTCCTTTACAACTATCACAGTTGGCCCTTTGTCTACAATAAGTCCAAGCAGTTTTGCAAAACTTTCTCCATGAACCTCTGTAGAAAAACAAAACCTCCACTGGTGTTGCATGGCTGGTGGTAATAGTGTGTTCAAGAACAAAACATCTGGGATTGTCAAGACTGTTGGGAATACATGCTGGTATTGCTGCGGTACTCCCCTGCACATTGGGAACAAACAATACTCTGCCAGTTCCTCCCCGTACGTCACATGTTCCTGTGGCATGTGATATAAATAATACAAAAAAGATGTTTGAAGTTTTTGAAACTGCGAGCATACACCAAACCATTTTTCAACATTTTCTTCAATGTTCTCTTCCTCTTCAAGATTTTGGCACAGTGACTGTGCCATTTGCCCAAGTTTGTAATCTGGAATTTTAACACCCAGCGTCCTCCACGATTTCAACACTATATGATCAGTCACTGTTAGAATTATCATGTACGATGATATTACATTCTTCACATACTGGAAATGAAGACATTCAGTAAAGATACATATATTGCAGAACGTCTGTAACATCAGCATGATTCAAATCACAATCTAAGAACATACAGACTTGAGACACCAACCTCGAGAGTTCCGTGATGACATAACTTCTGTAACTGTTATCATCTGTTCATAATGGCCAATCCAAACCGAACTTCACATCTCTTTTTCAGACAAGACTTGGTCTTATTTTAATGGACACATGCACACAAAATAATAGATACTGGGGCTCACAAAATCCACAGAACCCTTTAATGCCAAGGGACAATACAGTCAATGCATAGTATATCAATGAACAAGATGAATGATGGCTACAGTTGTCACCAACCAATAACATGCAAAGTAATGGTGCAGGCCATTTAAATCCCTGTCTCTTGCAGAGCACACTGGGAACTTAATTCAGGTGCCACAGGGTTAATACATGAAGTCTCACTCCATGGTGTAAAAGCTGGTGGTTGGTGTTCTCCTGTGTCCTACGATGTCATGAATCACTGACAGATACATTAAGCAGATACTGCATGTGGAATATAGACTGCACTCCTAACATGTTGCTGCAATGTCAATATATCACTGCAGCCAACTGAGTATGAACGGCAGCAACTGATGCAGACCATGTATGACACAAAGACTGTGCTCGTAGACAGCCACTAAATAGTCCCCTTTACAAGATGGGGAAGTTCAAAAATACCAGCCAGCAGTGTTTTGAAAGAAGATACTCACCTCCATTGTGTTATTGTAGGTAAGGGCACCATCTCTGGCATTACATTTCAGCATTGAAACCACGAACCTTATCTTCTCATCACATGGGTCTTTGGCTAATTTAACAAACAAACTTACGAATCTGTCATACTGTACTGTACTTTTTGGACTACTTTTGTAAAAGTAGTCCTCAAATAGTGTATACAGTGCCCTCTCCATGCAATCTTGCCAGTGTGTCTATAGAAAGAAACAACAGCATCATGATAATTACTACAGAAAGAACAGAGGCAGACATGATAATTGCACCGAACATGGTACACAGGAATTTCAAATGTCCTTCACACTGCACATGTGTGGGCAGCAGGATGATGCAGTGTTTCAAATTTGGTGTCAACTGTATGCCAGTCACCTGATAAGGATCCATACTCATTTTCTGCCTCCACTGTTACTGTTCTGCAAAATAATACTGTAAAGTGGAAGATTAAAATTTTCAGGTTCAGTATCTGATAATGGCCAGTGTCTGTACATCAAAATTGAAACTTTAGATGGGAAAACCCCACATGGAAGTCATAATGTTTTACATGAAGTTTGAGGAGAAAGCACAGTGGATCACATCACAGTCATGGTGGGCATCTCATGTCCATGAAGGTCAGAGAAGCATTGAAGGTGATCCAACTGGAGGTCCCACAGACAGTGACAAATGTGACATTGGTGGTTATCATTCACCAGCCTGTAGGAAGAAGACTGATGCACAATAAGCGAGGAAACTGCACCTTAAACAAACATGTCTACTGCTTCTGCCTTCAGGATTCTGACCCAAACTTTGCACATGAAGAAAGTCAGCACCAAGTGGGTCCCACACCAACCAACAGCCGAACAGAATGCAGGTCCCAAGGGGACTGCATATGGCAGTTGTAGTATATGAAGTATGGATGGGAGATGTTCCCTCACACCATGCACACTTCTGACATGAGCCTTCCAGACTCTGATTGTTCTCAAAGCTTAAGGGACCACTCCACGGGAAACACTTCAGCAGACCTGACATGTCTGCAAAGCAACGCGAGTTATGAAACACATCAACAAAGAAGATCATTGACTGGAATACGAGACTTACCCAAATGTTGGAAGGCAGTGATATAACATAATGAGTTCATACCAAAGGTCTGTGAAATGTATTTTGTTAAATAAATATACAAATACATACTGGTTTTGAAACAGACCTACATGCACAGAATTTTTAAAATGCCCTTAAAAGATAAACCAACTCCCTTTAGTTATAATGAATACAAACAGAGGCCCACACTGCAGAGGGACATTTCAAAGTCACATTTAAACAATACTTAAATATGCATTCCTTTTACTTGCTTGATGACTGCTAATGTTTAAAAATGAAAAATCCCTTTCAGAGTTCTTGTATCTATAGAACATAAAACAACATTCTATATTCATCTGCCTTGAATATAATAGCTTAGCGGAACACTTAGCTCAAAAATACTCTGAACTGTTCCTATCTGTATATTTCATACTTTAATACTAATTCACATCCTACAGCCATTCTGACCAATGTTTGCATCAATGGAATGCGTGTCAACATGTGTGTTGGAATATAATGCAAGGTTCACCACACCAAACTTTGAGATGCTCAGCCACTCATTACCAAAAAATAAATACAATTACAACACTAATGCACACAAAAAAAAATATAATCTACTTACCATAACCTAGTGTTATTAATGACCTACAGAGTTGGTACATCCTGTTATTCTACAGTATCACTTATATCAGGCGTGCTCCCAAAGGCTGAGGGGCGGGGCTGTTTGGTGGTAGCCCCTCCCCTCCAAATCAAAATTTAAAAATAAAACAGATTTTGCAGGCTAGACATCAAAACATTTCGTGTGAATTACCTTTTGGCCAAAATCGACCACTGAAATCGGTTGGCAACCAGTACACTAGAATTTGAAAAATAAAACAAACACAGGAAGTCTGCGATTAACTTCAACACAAGAGTAGACCTTGCGATTTCAACTCATTGAGCCATGGAACATGTAGTTTTATGTACATAAATGCAGTTGCAAAGAGTGTTATGTTACAGTTATACTTATGGTATGATTTTTATAACATACTTTTTACAATCAAACATAAATTATACATAACCTCAGCGGATCCCCCCCCCCCCCCCCCAAATGCTGAGCGCGCGTCTGACTTGTATAGATGAACACAACATTAAACGCTACAGAAAGATGGCTACGCAATTTACCCAAGGCTTTTCCAAATGACTGTCCAGAAGACATACGTAAATCGCAATGTCACAAATTACCACTTACTCTCAAATCTTCCTTGTGACATGCCGAGTGGTCACGACACAAGTCGTGAAAGAGGACATGCAAACAATGCTGTTCTTCGTGTGATAATACAGTCTGTTTAGAAACTTCTGGGCCGCCTCTGCTCTTGCTATTCCCCATATTATATACAATTTCGACAGTTTATTTTCTCAACAATTCTGAAACAACAAATAAACTTTAACATCTATAACCCACCGCGATGCTCCGTCCGTTGCCAACACCTTTGCCGCACTTCCACCACGGATCCATGCGCCTGACCTCTCCGCTTGATTACGCCGGGATGTAGGCCACAGATCCTCTAGTATGGATCTCGGCGACACATTACTCCGTGCTCGTTACGGAAGGATGGCTGTTTGTACAGCACGTATTAATGTCGAGTACCAATCGGTTCCTGCTGGCGGAGGTGCTCACCGGCTATGTGAGCTATGCGTGGTCGTATGACAAGCAATTCCTTTCGCACAGCCGAACACACTCGTCGTCACTAGCACTAATTCAAAGCGTTTAACCTACATCTGTCTCGAACGAAGTTGTGAATGTTGTGACATCCTTCATAAATGGCACAGCCCTTTTCCTATCACAGAAGACGTAGACAAGGAAGAAATTTGTGACAAGAAGGGACTGAGTCGCGTGCAGCCATAGGACGAAGCAGGAAGCCAAAGAATTAGCACCCTAGCTCATACGCTCAATAAGTTGAGATCCGGCATGAGACTTGCCCCTTTCATGAGAGAAAAACACCGGTACTTTCACAACGCTTTGAAGAAGTGAACAATGAACACAGAAATACTACCTGAAGCAATTCCTGCGACGCATACGCGCACACAAACAACACAGCGACAACGGACAGAAGTAAAGCTACCATTAGACAGTACCGGACACATACCCAGAACTGTCGTGCCAGCCGTCAAGGGTTTGAAAAGGGTGCAAGACGGCTGGCCGGAAAGACAAGACAGCGCCACGTACGGGAAACAGGACAAATATTCGCCACCCAGCGCACAAACGGCAGACGTACGAAACTACTGTACCATCGTAAATACAGAGCATCACATATGACAATGCTGCACACGTCAAGGAAGTCAATCCATGTCACAGCGGATATGAATACGCAACCTGGGCTGGGATTGCCTGGCAAAAACCTGCAACAGACGGGAGTGCCTGGCAAATACCTGCAAAAGAAGGGAGTACCTGGCAACTACCTGCAAGAGAAGGGAGTATCTGGCGAATACCTGCAAAAGAAGGGAGTGCCTGGGGAATACCTGCAAGAGAAGGGAATGCCTGGCGAATACCTGAAAGAGAAAGGAATGCCTGGCGGATACCTGAAAGAGAAAGGAGTGCCTCACGAATACCTGAAAGAGAAGGGAGTACCCATAAAGGCACACAGATCAACGCCAGGAAACACATCTGCAGTTAAAACGGACGTAATGGCTTTTAAGAATTCGTGGTACATAAATATACTCGTTCACTGCACAAACATTCCCGAATTTATAAAAATGTTTATTCAGCACACAAACACGCGCGAAAATGTACAGCACCGAAATTTTAAAGCTAAAGAAACTAAATCGTTTGCTGGATGCTAGTAGTAAAGGGCCCCGTTTATCCCGTGCTGCATAGGGCGTGGAGGTATTTTATGGTGTAGGGGTTACGTTGGAGGTCAGGCTCCTTCCGTCATGACCCTTACCGCAAAGCCTCCTTCCCGATGCATGACGGGATAAACGGGGGTAGTTTGGTCATCCCTGCCCAATGGGCAAGGGCCCAAAAGCAAGAATGGGGTGGGGCCCACAAAGGCAGTTGAATCCTATCCCTGGGTCATGAAAGAATTAACCCTTTAAAGACGCATTGTATCTGTTTTATATAAGGACTCAGTGCGTACCGCGCTGTAAACACTCTCCACTTCGGTTATAAAAACCACTCTCTTAATGTGTTATAAGGCAAAAGTTGCTGTTTGTTCTGAGATCCGTACAAAACACATAAACGCAATGTGGGCACCACGTAGAATTTTTTAATGTTAAACCTGGTGGTATGTAAAGTTACCGCTAGGCTTTAAAACGTTAAGACAATGGAGGGTTAAGGGTGACGGTCGTCACTGTATGAAGATGAATCATCTTGGTACTTGTTTAGTCGAGGCAGGACACGAGCTGAAATTTGGAAAGGTCAGAGGTCGATAGAAAGAAGAACATGTGATACGAGTATAAACGAGATTTATTGTTGTTGTCTGCAGCTTGTCGCTGGTTCGAATCCTTACCGTGGAACCACACATCGCATTAATCTGAATAGTCTGAATCATATTCAATGATGATAGGATGTGGAAACTCTGCGGAGCCTGTATCCCATTCAATGACAAAAGGTGGTTCCTGTATACGGCAACTGCATCGGTATTTGTTGTGATATTCTTGAAAATGCTGTATTATCCACTGAGGAGTAGAAAGGGCATCTATTTGAGATGGCGGGGAGGGTCTGTTGTAACATGGGTGGGCTTTATACAGTAGGAACGGAATGGGCCGACGTTTACAGACACAACTGCATAGGCCTTCTAACCCACCCTTTTCTATTTCGAAACAGAAGTTGTCGACGTCATCACGTCCTAAGAAACGGCGTACAATTTTCTTATGGTTGTTGGCACATGTCCAGATGAGATGAAGTCGGTAGCCGAAGTGTTGATGAACTTTGATGTGTAGACTTTGTCCACAGAGAGATCGCGAGGTCAGCCTTGAGATGATAGACGGGTGGGAAGTGGAGAGTTTATGACATGTTCGCGAGAAGTGGTTACCCTGACCGTTACTTGCAATGAAGGTTGATATGACGTTAGAAAAAACATCTGAAAAGAAAGAAGGTTACACATGAATGAGACCGTAGGCGTTCAGGTGTAAAGGATCGGGGCATGTATTTGGGAAGAACAGACCTTTACTGCAATGCTGACACCAATATTTTTGCTTTTCATTCGCGAGTTCGCGGATTGCGTCGTCGAAAGTCGAAAAAGTATGACGCAAGTCTCCTTCCCACAAGCCTTCACCGGGACATTCGCGGTGGAGCCTGTATTGAATGGCTTGGAAATGAAATCTGATCCGTACGTTAGGATCTTCGGGAGGCAGTAGTTTATCAAAATTCACACGGTTCGACGTGGATGCATATACATAGTGTTGGTAGGTCGTGCCGGTAGTCAGTTCAAACTGATCGAGGTTGTAGACCATTTTGGAGAATACGTGTAAGGCCGAATCAAACAGTGATGGAGGTTGACGCAAACAAATGGTACAGCATCAGGTGTCTGGCAGACGACAGCCGGATTGTGTGCGCGTACTGAGTCGGTACTCCGTCACACACATGCCACAATTCGCGGCGTCCTTCCACCCATCACTGGCTGCTCTGTGATGTTTGACACATAGTAACCTAGGCGGAGCCGTTGTGACGTCAAAAGGGATGAGGGTAATGACATATTGTTTATCTGATGTGCGCTCGAAATGTCGCCATACGAAATGAACGAAATCGACGCTACAGAGTGGCCCGCAACGTGAAGACACATCCACACCGAACACGAAGAACAGCATACAAAAGTCATCTTTGGTAATTTCGTAAACGAAAAGATCATCGTCCGGTAAAGACTGCACTAGAAGAAATTTAAAATCTTTAATGCTGAAGGTGGGAACAGGGACCAATCCACTTTGAAAAATTAAATTAATGAGGGGGTTATCCGTCATGGCAATGAATAACGTTGCCCCTTTAAAGGAATTTAAAACCCCAGCCGAAAAGTACAGGAAAGTCCCCGAAAGGAAACAACATACACCGTGTGTGAACAACTCCGACATGAGAAGGTTTATTGTTGCAGGAAAAGGACAACGGGTTAAGGTAAACTCTGTGAACCACGAGGTGTTGCCCGCAACCGATCTCAAATGTTGGGCGGTTTCCAAGTAGGTAGTGGATCCGTCAAATGATTTGCCGTTAAGCTACATGGTTGTGATGACGAAGAGAGAGAGAGAGAGAAAAAAAGGCGATTGAGTGCAATACCTCATAGTTGCCATAGAAAACAAAAAGACGATTAAAAAACTCCGTTTCTTTCTTTTTTTTTGTTGTTTCTCAATGGCCAATTTATAGGCTTTTGTGTCGACACACTGCCCCTTAAAAATGAGACATAGAGCAACTGTTGCGGAATTGATCTCCTCAATGGCGGTGTCTGAAAAGGACGAATAATATCTTCGTGGAACGAACACTTTAATAATACGAGATGGGGAATCTCGGAGGCTAAGTATGATGGTAGGTCCATGTCTAGTACCGATCCGCTCTGCATTAATAATCGGATATTTGCGATCGACCTCTAAAGAGCTGATGTTCACGGAATGACAGGAATCGAACCTGCAAACTTCTGAGCGAGATCCATCTGTAAAGAGACATTCACCGTTTGTTTCATACATGTGGATTAGATACACCCGCAAGCATATAGACATAGTGGAGAAATCTTATAATAGAATAGAACAGACCACAGCACGTTTGTTTTTGAAGAAATGTTTTTATTAGGTGAAGTATACAAGAAGTCCCAAAGTCTTAGGATACCCTTTCAATTTGAAAGACGAAATTGTTGTGGTTCGTAGGCATCCTTCTGACGTACAATTCGTACTTTACAGTGTTGGAGTTAATTTCCCATATATCTGCGACACTGAAAGTCGACGTCACTTCCTTCGGCATAAAAATCCGGCCCATGCTCTGCTGCCCCATAATTATGTACAATATGAACCGGGGGCTATCATTGGTTATTTCGTTGGAGGCTAGAAGGATGGGGTATCCTTTATCCTCTTGGAATACCTCCAGCGAAACAGAGACGGTGGCAGCAATATTATTAAACTTTTGTACCAGAGTAGTCATCGGGAAAAGTAACGACTACAGTAGAAAGGTAATAATTTTGGGCAGGAGAACAAACTCTCCATTTCATCAAACCCCTCTGTAAGGAGGATACGTGAAAAAGAATAAGTACGTAGGAACCGTAATAAAGTTCCATTTGCAGAGAAGTGGACGTTATAGAAGCGCTTACCTTTCTGTTTTGCACGTATGATAAGAAGGAGAGCAGTGACGAAGAATGATGTGGATTGGTTGACAGTTGCTGTCTGCGTGTCTGCGTGACTGATGCGATTGACTTGCTCTCAAATAGCTTGCGAAGCTTGTCCAAGGAATTATAATGCTGAGACAAAGACAAGATAATATGTCATAAACAGCAATAAATAACAATGAGTAATTACATTCACATGTTAGAGGACAAGAGACATAAGTGGTATATCTGTAAAGAGTGAGCACAAATCTGATGGTAGCATCACTATTGAATATATTGTCATAAAGTGTGGACTTCGTTGGAAGAATCCCCCCCCCCCTCCCCCTCTCCGCCCGTGTGTGCAAAGTGTTGAGTAAAACAAAAAAGTAAGGAATTGGTGATGATCATATTTTATTTGTAAAACGAGGGATTTTGTTAGTTTACTTTCTATTGTTTACAGAGCCATAATGACCCACAGATTTTCCTTAGATGCTTAAATTAACCTTTTAAAGCCTAGCTGTAACTTTACATACGACCAGGTTTAACATTAAAAAATTCTGCGTGGTGCCCACATTGCGTTTATGTGTTTTGTACGGATCTCAGAACAAACAGTAACTTTTGCCTTATAAAACATAGACTGGTTTTTATAACCGAAGTGTAGAGTGTTTACAGCGCGGTACGCATTGAGTCCTTATATAAAACAGATACGTTTCGTCTTTCACGGGTTAAAAGATAGTACAGACCCTTCAATGCGGAGGGAACACAGCTTACTGTGCGTCTATCTCCCGCTTCCGATGACGATTTCGATCCAGTTCACTTCCTTGACAGTATGTTTGAACTGTTCGAGTATGCCTTAAGAAATTGTAACGATTCCGATATGGTAGCCATTACGATACACAATGAAATAAATCAAAAAGACAAAACCATTGGGATTAGGGTCCGTCGAAAAGATCAGTTATCTGGAGATGTGATTTGGAGTGTTTTTGAGAAGGTCGTTCAGTCAAATGCCCGATTTAACGCTCTGGATAAATTGGTCATAACTGTGCATTCTGTTGGGATGGCTGCAGGATTTGGAGGTATTAAAACAAAAGGTCGATCTCTTTCCGTTATGGCCCATCTGAAAACAAGTATCGTTGAAGTCAAATCCGAAAACAACTGTTTGGCCCTCGCACTAATTATAGCGATAGCAAAAGTAACGAATGATTCGAATTATAAGGCGTATATTCAGGGGAGAAAGAGGTCCTGTGTTCTAAAAATTACTAGTGACGACAGGTATTAATTTGGATAATGGTGGTGGGATCCCTGAATTAACCAGATTTCAGGAACACTTTCATGAATACAATATAGTTGTGTATGCCGTTCTACACTGTGATGACATCATGTTCGAAGGTCAGGTCGAGTCATCTAAGCGACTTAACCTTTTAAAACCTAGCAGTAGTTTTACGTACCACCAGGTTTAACATTAAAAAATTCTACCTGTTGCCCACATTGCATTTATGTGTTTTGTACGGATTTCAGAGCAAACAGGAACTTTTGCCTTATAAAATATTAAGAAACTGGTTTTTATAACCAAAGTGGAGAGTGTTTAGAGCGCGGTACGCACTGAGTCCTTATATAAAGCAGATACGCTTCGTCTTTAAAGGGCTAATCTGCTGTATGATGAGGTCAATCGACATTACGATGTTATCGTAAATCTTCCTGGAGCTACGGCAAAACGGTATATTTGTAAAACTTCCAATAAGGGGTGTTGACGGGGCGTGACACATAGGTGTGACGTGTCTTGTAGTGACTGCATGTCAAGTCTGCCATGTGTGCCCGACGCGGATCGTCGAATCCCTTGTGACAAGTGTAACAGACATTTCCGAAGTCGGATATGTTTTGACAACCATAACACCAATAAAGTTGCCGGAACAAACAAAACAGTGTGTGACAGTAAGAAATGTTGTGCGTCATGTGCGTCTAGATCTAAAGCTAAATTAGCTTTAGATCTAGACTTAGTTTCACCAATCTTATATTATGTACAGTATGTTACACCATACCTGTATTCAACAACCTGGACACTGACTTGTACGTATAAACGCCTTTTGAGATCTCAAACGCTCTATCCATCCACTCATAAACCAAGTTCTTGTACACAGGCCTGATGATGGTCCGTTTGGACCGAAACATGTAGCCTAATTATAATAAGGTTATTATATATTCTACTAGTTGCGAAGACTGTTGTCTCATTTCACTTTGTTATAAAACAGATTAAGTCGGTAAGTGAGCAAATTACATACCTGGAACCTTCCTAACATACGGTGTGATCACAGGATTGTTATAAAAGGCTGAACGTGTTCCTATGTAGGGAAATGTAATGTGCATAAAAATTCTGCGAGTGTATCTATTCGAACAAAAGGGTGCAGATAAATACAGGGGAATATAATATTAAAATGGAATAAAACTGGCACAAACTAAAGTGACTCAAGACCTTCAATTTATAGTTTTCTTTAAGGGATTTAGTTTAACTTTCTCCGGGTTGTCAAATGCATGCGAAATCTCAGGATGCCGTCCGCGGGAAGCGGATGCCATTTGTCACTACGTTACTGCATGTGACGCTAAACGCTTGCAACAGTTCCAGCGGACAGTAACTATAAAAACAGCATAAAACTCATTCATAGACATCGCACATTTAACTGTTGCCTTAAGCACAGAACGGTGAATGGTTCAGGCCTATAAAATACCGAAGGACCTTTAATGACACCGTATCAACTGGACGTCATACTATCCACCTTCAAGACCACTGTGATTACGTGAGATGACGTATGAGGTCTATTATTTTAAACTACATTGGAAGCTAAAGTGTGACCGTTAAGAAGCAAATTGTTGGGAAAATTAAGAGGATTAAACCGGCTCACAGTTCAGCTAAATGACAGATTTTATGATTCTGATGTTTCGGAAATGTGTTTTGTAGCCCACAGCATCTGGCTAGCCGGTGAGGACTGGGCAGGGGAATGGGTTTAGCTCTGCGTTGGAATGAGCCGTAAAGGTGAGTGGAGAAGAGCAGATTGGCAGTGTCCTGCAGTGTGCCTGCTTGCAAGGGCATGGAGAAACACTGTGATGGGCACGTGGGAAGGGAGCCGTGTACTTCAGGATTCAGAGGAAAATGAAGACATGCCAAACACTAGAAGAGCCAACAGTGTGTCATGGAGAAGTTGCGATTAATTTATGTTGTGCTGATATTCCGTTTTGGAAAGGTTGCTGAAGAGTACCACGATAGACATCAGAACATATGAGATGAAGGTGAAAAACAACCGAATGCGGTTTTGTTTTGAATAATGTGTGCGAAGAGAACCACGACGGATATTAAGACAGAACAAACCAGACAACCGACAAAGTAACCAACTAAATCTATGAAGCAATTTCTTCTTGAAAGTCTAATTGTTCCACAGCTGTTCTATAAATTCTCCCCATTTTATAGAACACGATGGTTCATTACCATGTTCACAACAGCCTGACACTTGTTCCAACTCTAGCCTGATGAACCCAATCAAAGCCCTCAAATCTGTTTCAGTTCCATTTTAATGTTATCCTCAAATCTACGTCTAAATCTTCGACGTTGTCTGTAACCCTCACTCTCCCCCACCAAAACATAACATGCCTTCTCTTCTTCCCATTCCTGCCACATGCCTAGCCGATCCGCTCCGTCATTTGATCACCCGAATAATATCAGGTGTGGATTACAATTCATAAAGCCCCTCATTATGTAATTCTTACACCTTCATCTTACTTCCCCCTTGGGACCAAATATTTCCCTCAGCCCCCTCTTCTCGCACTTTCTTCCTCTATTGTGAAATCACTATTCGTTAGTGCACTCTATCTGTACAGAAGGCTGCGTCCGCTAACTCCAGGTTTTTTTACATTTCGCGATCTATATGTCTTGCTCTGCACACAATAGTTTTAAACGTTTTATACCTCAAACTATCACCTTTATTTACCGACTTTAAATGCACCCTTTCACGCCCTATAAACCAAGTACCAATCCACCTGTCTTAACACAATCATTTCCTTCCTTATCTTAAATATAACTACTAACTGTTTTGGTATCTTGTGTTCTGTTCTACTTATTTGCTTATTAAAATTTCATATTCATCCAGTTCGTTTTATGTTTCACCTGCACCATTCTAAAATTCAATAAATTGTTTTATATTACTCTATTGTCTGCATAATATTATAACTCAAACTGTTCCAATCAACTTTTACCTGGAATTAATTACGCTGTAAGTTCGCGAGTTTATCTGCCTAAAACAGCTTCCGTTATTACGACAGAACTTTTACACCCATACAATGCACGTAAAATTACAGTCCATTTCCCACATCTTGAAACTTGCGGGGTTAGGAAGTGGGGAAGGACGAAGGAAAAAGGGAGTCGCAGGGTAGGAGGCTACTACCTATTTTACGGCATGAAATGTCGGCGAAAATACATCGCCCACTACAACACATGGAGATTTCTGTAGCATGTAATGTAAGTGATAAATGTTTTTACACAGGTAGTAGTCGCTAAGTTATATAGTCTCGCCAGGCGAATACCCACCCCACCCTGCCCGCATTCATTAAGTACTTCCAAGTATCAAGATACGGGAACTGCACTATATGTATACCACTGTCTAGTAACGTATCGCCCTCTATCAAGAGTATCAGAAAATTAATCCAATAAAATCAATTCAGCTGTTTACCGCAAAAAAAACCGGTGAGATGTAAACTAAATTAAACAGAATATGTTTCAGAAGGCTCGAATGTTTCAACGATATCAAACCCAGATCTTCAGAATACCGTATGGTCTGATGACATGACGTAATTCTAATGTCTTAGGCACAAATACACACGGCAGCAACACACAAAACACAACGAGCAGCCGTTAAAACGCGTTTCGTTAGACAAACAACGGACCTTCTCCACACACAAAATATGTTTCAAAATTTTTTTCCACGCAGCGCTATGGAAGTGGACAGTGGAAGGCAGACTAATGGGTTGGTATCCAAGACGCATACATCGTAGTTATGTTAGGTAACGTCAGTGACAGACCAGATGAGTCTGCACCTGTTGAGTGTAAACAGCTGTGAAGAAGTAAGAGGAGTTGCCTACGTCGAGTCACGTAGGGGACTAGTATTGTGTTTCATGGCGTTCACATAGAAAGTCTGTCAACTGCAAGACATTTAGTGATAAGAATGTTACGTTTAAGGTGCAGCTAAGGTTTGCGGGATGCAGGATTTCATGGCGGTCTTGGGGTCTTCACATCGTGCGACAAACGTCTGCTATGATGTTTCGGAGGAACGTACTGCCTCCATCTTCAGGGTAACAATCTGGTTGAGGTAATGCCAATTGCCTAATGCCAATTTAACTAAATATCAGAAAGGGGTATATTATATGGGAATCAAATTATATAATCACCTGCCAACTGACATTAAGAACTTAATGAATAATCAGAAACTTTTTGGGTCTGCTTTGAAGAGCTTCTTGTATTCCAATTCATTTTATACAATAGAGGAGTTCTATAATTATAATTTTAACATGCCATAATTATCCCTAGCTCTCAATTTTATATTATATTGATGGTATATCCTGCCTTGCTTATTTTATAGATTGAGTTGTTTAAGAGAATGTATTTATTTGTCTCTTGATTATTTTTATTCTAGAGGGAGTTGTTCATGCGAATGTATTTCTTATTTATTTGTTTCTTCACCCATTATTTTAATTAAGTGTAGTGTAGCTGCCCCTTGTGAGTTGTTTGCTCATCTTTATTAACTCACCGGTATTGCAGATATGTCACGATGAATAGGTATATTTTGAATGAGTGATAAGAATTGATGCTTATAACTTCGCTGTTTATTATATAACTTTCTACATAGATTCTACACTTCTGAATTCAATCAATATCCTTGGCGTAGACAGTTGATAACAGACATGCATCTGCTAATATATTTAATTATTATCTTAATCGTAAGACACTTTCCACATCCTCATGTTCCGTGTAACTATACGGGATCTATGGAAAATAAAGAACAAGTTACAAGGTAAATGCTGAAGTAATCGGAACGAATGTGTTTGTTATAAAGGAACGTCTGCGGTAATTTTGGCCAACCATAGCTATGAAAGGTGAGGGTAAGCATTGTACCGATGTAGCGGGACTTGGCGGATTTCCAACGATACGTAATTGGCTATTGAGACACGCAAAGTGGTAACACTGTGTTACATTATCGCTTCAGATATCAATTACTTGTAACCACGGAATTTAGCAGCGTATATTTTAATTACAAGCAGACTGGGGGAAATAAAACACGTCAAGAAAGGAACTCAATAAATCGCAATATAAAGGCTCACTAATGCTTACAGTTTCGTCTTTCCCATATTACATAACCAGTACGTTTTTCCATGTACAGCGTCTGACGTACTGCGTTCCCTAAAAGTGAAGGCCTCGCTATGTATTTAATTAGATTCGACGGTCCAACTCTGCTCCTGTTTCCTGTATGAGTTACACTTGACACGCAGTTGGAAGTTTACGTTAAAAATTAGTGTTTATCGCTACTGTTTCAAGAAATCCTGTCACAGACATGAAATGTGGAATGATAACAGTAATATTCCATTACGTAATGAGGGTGTGTGTGTGTGTGTGTGTGTGTATATGTGTATATATATATACATATGAAAATGGACAAAGTTGCCCCATTGGCCAATGATGCCCCACCTTCAGTTACTTCCAAACCTTAGCTCTAGGAAGCTGCGGGTATGACGCAGCTAGAAAGCCTTCTATTGGGGAGTCTGAGATTGTGAAAGTCACAGTTGCTGCGATTTTCTCAACGGCCTGAAATTGTTTTGTAAAGTAAGTAAGTTGACTTGTAAGCCTGTATATTTCAGAGAGCTATTCTTTAATAAT
Organism: Coptotermes formosanus; assembly: GCA_013340265.1. Classification (NCBI taxonomy): domain Eukaryota; kingdom Metazoa; phylum Arthropoda; class Insecta; order Blattodea; family Rhinotermitidae; genus Coptotermes; species Coptotermes formosanus. The sequence goes on along the minus strand of BLKM01009049.1, from coordinate 357 downwards.
TTTCTGTTTCTTTATGCATACAGTAATTTTAACAACAGTTTGCGTGAAGGAAGAGCGCACTCTTCTGTACTGTTTTGTACCGTTCCAAACTTTCGCAAGCCACTCCATACGCGCTCCACATTTCGGTACAGTCGCCCCACTGAAAGATGGCCCAAACATTTTAACTCGCTTGGTTGACCCATGTTCATACACCAAATTGTGCACTGCATTTTTGTTGATACGTTAGTAAAAGACAATAAAATCGTCACCTACCTATTATATCATCTTTTATTGAACCCTGTTACGTGTTAAAGAACGTATTAAAATGGCACGCCTTCGTTCCTGCATCCGTCCATTCCTCATTTCTCCGGGGGGGGG